>CM041776.1:112902267-113096483 GCA_023374045.1 Limonium bicolor
CTCCATTTCGGTGCCAAGGTGTTCCACCATTGAAGGAGCTTGAGCTTGGATTTCTACATATTATTACTCTCCTTTACTTCTAGGTAAGGAATCTCAAACAAAAATCAAGTTTCCTCCTTGTTTTTGTCATGTCCGAAAATACACATTGATATAGCTCATTGTGTGACTTTGTTCTAGCTTCATTTCAACTCTTCATGGACTAGGTGGAGTCCTCTCTTGTTGTATATCCAAACTCTCTTCAAAGAACAAGGTAAAACAACTACATTAATGTTTTTGAAACAATGTCAAATTAGGGTTTACAATGAGATGAAGCCTATAGCTTGAATACTCATTATTAAGTTGGTATATTGTTTAGAACTTGTCAAGGAATCAAGTACTCTATTGGTTTTCTAAAGGAAACAAGAAAGAGAGTTATCTTGCAAAAGAGGTAAGTCTACTAACCTAATGCTATTTTAATGCCTTAGGAGAAATGAGCTTATAATGCTTATTAAAATTATCTAAAGAGCCAATGGGGAATGACTTAGTAAAGTGTTCTTAAGAGACTAGTAAAGGGCATATGTGTATGTGAGTGTATTTGCAGGTTAAAGGCATATATATTGTGGAAATTCAGTGTTTATGATTTAAGCACTTTAAGGGCCTAAGAGCCATGCATTTTAAGGGCCTAAGTGCCATGCAAACTATATTGTGCACTATGTTGTAATGTGGTGTAAATTTGGTGAAATTATGTATGTGAGTGTTCTTGATGATTTTAGTTGATCTTGTGTGTTTAAAGGAGAAGGTAAAGTGTTGGGCTTAGTAATGTTCTAAGGGAACCCATGTCAAAATTTAGGTAAGAAGCAAGAAGTTTTAAGTGTTTACATAGGTTTGGTGAGTTAGAAAGTGTAGGAGATGAATAAGAAGTTTAAGATGTTCTTAAGGAATTTTGGTGAACTAGGACATACTATAGTGTAATAAGGACTTAGGCATGATCTTGAGATTTAAGTAGGTACCAAAGTCACTTTGGGACTTAGGTAAATACCTAGGCAAACTTTGGTAAAATAAGGAGAAGTGTACACTAGGAAAAGAGTTTCAAGAAGGAGATAAGGAATTAGTGTGAGAGATGATGCTTGGGAGATGATGTTAAGTTAAGGAGAAAGCATTTTGGGATAGTAGTTACCATAGGTGAGAAACACCATCTAGGAACCTAGTATAAAATAACATAAGTGTTAAGGAATTTTTACAAGGAAATAAGTAAATGTTTTAAGGAATTAGAAAATGAGTTTCATGGATGTTGTATGTGGATGTAAGGTTACCAAATGTTGCTAGGAAGCATTAAGAGGCCTTAGGAGAAGTTTGGTGAAGAATTGGCAAGTTTAGGTAAGTTTAGTAGGCGACCGACCCAGGGGCCGACCCAGTTTGTGGGTCGGTCGAGTCTCTGTAAAATGTTAGGAAGATGTTCGGTGACGGTCCGACCCAGAAGGGTGGGTCGGACATGGGTCGGTCGAGCCTCTGTAAAATGTAAGGAAAATGTTCGCACATGGACCGACCCAGAATGGTGGGTCGGACATGGGTCGGTCAAGGTAAAGTTTTTCAGACCCGAAGACCACTGGGAGGGTCCGACCCAGTTGTGGGTCGGACGGTGGGTCGGTCGGACCAAAACATGTAAAAAAAAAAACAGAAAAGAATGTGACTTATGTAGTTAACCCTAGGGTATTTAATGAAGGTAACCTAGGGTAAGATAGGCATTAAAGCATGTCATACAAGCATGTTGAATATATAGTAAGTGTGAAGTTAAATAATTAATTAACCGACCTTACTAATGTGTATAGGATTCTCTCAAGGTGGGAACGAAACAAGGCAAGGACCAAGGTATGGTTTTCTTGCAGTCTGTTGCCTAACGGTTTACACCGGCTTGGGTGTTGTTTGTTTTCTGAGTGTTTACAACCTTATAAGATTAAGGCATGAAAAGAGTTTACAGCTGTTATATATTATGATGTTGTGTTATTATGACTCCTTTCCCCTTGGTGTGTCTAACAAGACCTGAATGTTGCTTGTATGTGACTTGACAAATGTTGTGTGTTACTAACAAGTGCTAATCGGGGGGAGTGAGGAGTCCGGTAAGTTCCGGCCACGCGTGTGATGGATGGGGGTCGTTATCATATCCAGTTCGGCTCCCTAGGTGTATGTTTAGGTGGTATTCCAATTTGGTTTCAACCTTCCCTTAGCTTATCCAAAGCTAGTTTACTGACTCACGTCGGGCCATAGGGGCATACTGTGTTGTTTGGTGTGCTTGGGATCACTATATCCGACACACCTTGGGTTTAAGTCAACCGTTCAAATAACAGGATGGTGATGAGGTAATTAACGAGCTTGGGGAGATTGGCAACAATCTCTATGCTCATGGTATGTACTAACTGTGGTGGAAGGATCTTCATGTGAACCGTTCTTGTGGTGATATGTATTGATGATGTGATGCTATGCAATTTCCCTTGCTATGCTATGGTATATGTGTATATATATGTTGGTTGTTCTAAAATGAATGCCATGTTATTATGACAATTGGTTGCGCGTATCCCGTTAGTCGATGGGCTGCGCGTTAGCCATACCAGCAAAGGTGCTGACCCCCTCGGGGGCCCCATATTTTATTTGATTGCAGGATGAGGATCGAAGAGGCTGAGTGGCTCTAGGTCCTAGGCGGTAGATATACTTTTGGTTAAGTAGGTTGTTGAGCCCGGGATGCGCCTGTGCTCCCGAGGCGTACATGTTGATACCTTGTTATACAGTTATGGATGATTATGGTTTGGAGATGATTGTAAATTAAATACTCGGTATTGTCGGTTATGTATATATGGATGTTAGTTACTATGCTCGGGAGTCTGATCATCAGACCGATACGTTGTTATTTATTCTGCCTAGTTAACCACGTGGGTGGTTAACGGCGTTGTAACACCAATTTGTTAGTTGTTGTTTAGTTGGTCATTTCCGCTGCGACTGTATTTATTGTTAGGCGCGTAGTAGGGGTTTACAACTTAATTAATAAGAACTTTCTAAAACTCTACCTCGTGGGAAATTATATAAGTATATAATAAGTAAATTTTATGAAGTAAATACTTAATGACCGTCTAAAATACTATGGTTGATTATAAAAAACAATTTAAACTGAAAAAGTCACTGAAAATATATATTTTTATATATAAAGGAATCTCATGAAACTAATTTAAATGGTATGTAATATGAATTTTTAACGTATGGTAGGCTAATAAACCTTTGAATTAATTTTAAAGACTATCTACGATTATTATATGATATGGAATTTATTTTAAATTACTCAAATATGTTACACCTGCTTTATAGCTTGATTAATATAATTGATATGCTAAAATAACATAAATGGCATATTTCCGTACCTTAGGTTATAAATTCGGTTAAAGGTTTCATGAAAAATTAATTGCATTGAATTTTTTTTTATATACGGTATGATACTATTTTAAATAAGTTCATGAATTTTCAAGCCATGACAACTAAGAGACTTTAGGTTACAAAATGCTTCTAGAGATAGCATTGAATAATTACATTACATTATAATGGAATTTTTCTTTTATGAATTAATACTTTCCAAATCACAGAATTTAAGATTTTGATACTTATTACATTCAATACCTAAATGAATAAAGATGAACTAAAATGTTATTTGTAATATATAAATATAACCTATGTTTCGTTTTCAAAACTTAACCTACTATATGAATGATGAATTCTAAACTTGTTTTTGCCAATAGAGAGGCAAAGTGAGTTAGGAAAATGTGTTGGGAACACTAAAAGATTTAATTACAATCAAGCCAGAATAACAATGAGGGATATTGTGCATCAGATAATGAACCAAAAGTAAAAATTCAAACTTCACGTAATGTCTTAAATAAAGCAAATTATGAGTAACAACAATAAACTTTAAATGATGAGTGCTAAAACCAAAAAGGTTATGTCCAATAAAACGACCATGATTGAAATAAATACTATGTTGACTATCTAGTCAATTAACCCGTAAAGTATATTTAACATGAGTGACCAACTGAATTTTGGAATGATGGTTAGACCATGTGTACAAAAATGCAGACACATAATAATCAAGAAATACATACATATACAACGTTCATGGATAAAATCAACAATGCAATTAGAGTCACAACAAAGCTTGATAATAAGGTGTTGAATTTCTGGAATGTGGTGTTGAAATAAACATCAAGTAATTAAAGAAACAGAAACTAAATGGTTGGAAGTTTAGCATGGTCCACAGCATTTGTTGTGATTGGTTTTTGAAACAACCTTGTTGGATAATGTATCCTGAGTGGCGGTTAATGACACTTACGTCTTGCATCAACTGGATGCTAATTATGAGATATTTTGGTTTGGTTAATGGTTGACCTTGAGTGGAATGGGTCCTTATTTAAGGATGGGGAATGATGGAATGGAAATTATGATTGGAATTGTTTTGTTGAATATCCTTGAGTGGTTTGATTATTTAATATGAATTTTAGAGTTGGTAATATAACTTGGTGCTTAGTTTACCCGCACACCTGAAAGGTGTGAGTAGTCGGTAGATAATTTTAAACTTCGGGATGAAGTTTCTTTTAAGGGGGATTTACTGAAATACCCCTAAATTAATCTAAATTAATTTAGGCGATTTCTTTTTTAAAACCCGTGGAATTTGGAAATGGAAATATATGGAATAAAGAATTGGTATGGAAGTTTGTCAGCACACTGAAGCGGTGTGAGTAACTATTAGTTAATTCTAAACTTCGGGTCGAAGTTTCTTTTAAGGGGGATCTACTGAAATACCCCTAAATTAATTTAGGGGATTTATTTTATTAAAACCCTTAATAATATTATTAAACATCAAATTATTATATGGTATTATTTAAAAATTATTTAGGGGATTTCTTTTATTGAATCCTAAATAATAATACAATTTAATTTAATTTATTATATGGTATTATGAATTTAATAACAAGATTTATAAGTCAATAAATCTTGGAAAAATTCCTAGACACTCCAATTATATTATAAGATTTATAAATATTTGGAGTAGTGATTTGAAGTATAAAAGTCAATATAAAATTCTAGAAACCCTAAAGTTTCTTAAGCCTTGCTAGGGTTGACTTTTTGAGAATGGACAAACCATCCCATGAAACCTATACCAATAAATAGTTTATGGAAAACCATGAAGATTGATAAAAAGAACGTCCAAAACGGATCATCCTAGCCAAAGTCATGATAGAATGAAGTTTAGAGCCAAAATTTTGAAAAGTGCCACGTGTCAAGACCACACGGGTCGCCGGTACTTAGCACAAAAATCGCTAAGTAACTTAACTTCCATCAGTGTTTTTGCCCTAACTTGTGACGGTCGTATCTCACTCATCATTTCGAATTTTCCAGTGTCGTCTTCTTCATTCTCTCCTCCTTAATCTCCTCTTTACAACCATAGCTCACACATAACCTAACTCTTCCTACATCCACCGGAAAATCGATCCAAAGTAGCCACCCTACGAAACCGAAACCCAGATTTCCAGGTATCACTGAATTCAGGTAAACTTCGTCTCGCCATAACTTTTGTTACTCAGCCAAATTTCATGTTCTTTAGCTTGTTTTGAAGATCTCAAACCCTCTACAATTTTCATGTTAACGACCAAGGCTGATTCGTAACCATTTGGGAGAACGAGGCGCCTAAAGTTCCCGACTCATCAGCACATAAAATCATAGGAAACCGCAAGGTATAAACTCGTGACTTTCAACTTAGATTGCTTCTTGTGTGTTGCAAATTGGGTTTAGTTCTTGTTATCAATCCGTAGAGCTACATCTCCTCTTTCGATGGAGCCCAATAACATGGCCTAACTTGATTTGTGCTGTAAATTATAGAGCTGCAAAGACCGATCCTCGACAACTCGTAAAGTTCAAATTTTTCCAGAACATCGAATTCGATTTCCCCTGTTGCAATTCCGTGAGCTTTCCTTCCAATTCTTCCGATGTTGCTAATCAATTTTTCATTGTCGACCAAACCCACGTATCAATTTAGTCTATTGCGTACTATATTGGAAGAATTTGTCAAATGAAAATTAAACAGACACAAACCCTAAACCGAGTTACCCAGAATCGAAATCCTAGTGCGCTGCACGATAGCTAGCGAAATTGGTACCAATAGAACCGCAATTAAATTTCGGATTCAATGAGACAAAAATCATCAAAATCAGTTCTGTGAGTTGAGAGAAATCACCGATTTAGTACTCGGGTCGTCGGCTGAGTTCGATGAAGAACTCGAGTTTCAGTGGCCGTCCGA
Organism: Limonium bicolor; assembly: GCA_023374045.1. NCBI lineage: Eukaryota > Viridiplantae > Streptophyta > Magnoliopsida > Caryophyllales > Plumbaginaceae > Limonium > Limonium bicolor. The sequence goes on from CM041776.1 coordinate 112,908,578, forward strand.
TCGGAGTTAAGAGAAACGAACGGCCCGATTAAAACGTAGAAGTTTTTAAATGTTTAAGTTTTGTAATAATTCCAGAATTAAACCCTAACTTGTCGAATTTATTTGATGACCTTTCTGAATGTATTTTGACTTGAAATTTTAACCGTAGATTCCTTATAAAATGTTTATTATGATGTAAATTAAAATCGGTTTTGAGTTTTTAAACGTAAGTTATGATTTTTGCAAGTTATGAGTATTATGGTATTATTTGGATAATTTAAAAAGATATTCTTATGAAATAAAAATTTTATAATATGTCTAAAATGTTATAGTTACTAAATATTTAATTTGGGGAATTTTGGACATGAGGAAATGGGTTTAAAAATTGTATTATAAGGTTTTTCGTAAGTTATCTTATAATATAAGGTTTTTAATGTAACAGAAATTAAAGTATAGTTTACTAATAAACTTTTTAGGTTGGGAAAAATATGAGAAGACTAAATTAGCATCTAGTAACAGTATGTTTATAAATATTTGGGAATTAACTTTGAAGTGAAGTAAAAATTGTTTACATATATATATATATATTTATATACTTATATGAGAGAAATAAAATAAAAAATGATGTTAATCAAGGAACTAAACTAATCTACATTTTATTTATTATATAATATGGAAGTTAACATTTTAATTAAAACTAAGGAAATATATATATAATACATATATAAAAGGAATAAAATAGTAACTTAGGTTAAAACAAGGAGCTAAATAAATCAACACTTATATTAGCTAAATACTATAGAAGCTAATATTCTAGAATTTACAGAAGAAATACTTTATAAAACATATATGGAATGCATATATAATGTTGAAGTTAATACAGATAATTTAAATACAATCCGCTACATAAAGGATGACTTAAATAAATTCTAATACATGTACATGCATATATATATATATATATAGATAGTAAATAAATAAAAGAAAATAGTTTATTTTATAAATCATATATTGGATGTGGATTTGTGTAAAAGTTAATAGAGATAATTAAATACAATAAACTACAAAGGATGTTTTGAATAAATCCTAGTATATATATATATATATACATTAAACATAAATAAAAGAAATGAAATACCTTATAGAAAATATAATACGAAGGAATAAATAAGTTCAACTAGACCTCTACATAATACTAATGAAAGAGAATTATATGAGGTGGTATTAAATTGGGGTTATGAAATTGAGTTTTGAGTTACCTTCGAATTTCTAGGATTTAAATAAATCATAATTAAATACATATATAATATTATTTGTCAATGACAAGAATGTAAATTTGTAATTGGGTTAAGTAATAAATAAGTTAAGACTTAGGATTTAATTAATAATAAAATAAATGAAATATTTTTGCATCTAAATGTGAAGTGGATTAATAAGACTGGATTTAATCATTTCTAACATTTATAGTTTGAACAATAACCTAATGTCTTAAGATATAATCATTAAAAGGATTATGATATGAAACTATGATTAGGAAATCAATCTAAATAAAAATCCTTAAGTTCTTAAAAATTAGATAAGCCATATAAAATACATTTATTACCAATATTCAAAATGGGAGATTATAATTAAGTGATGTATTTAGTGGTAGAACTTATAAAGAGTTGTAAATGGAAAGTAGATATTTAAAACTTTTGAACCTTAATCGGATGGAACTAAGTTACATAAGATATTATATTGATCTACTTTACGACACTATAAATATTAATATGTTGTTAGAATATAAAATACGAGAACTTTTCATAATAGTTATCTTATTAAATAATTGTCAATTTCACTTATGAGTGGGATTTAATTCTTAGATAAATTTTCACCTTAGGTTAAGACATAATACTTAACCTAAACATAGTAAAGGGAATTAATTTATTAAGTTATTCCTTTAAAACCTTTGGTTTTGTAAATAATATAGAATGTATTTAAGACATAAGTTTATTAAAATTTAGTACAAAAGGATTATACATAATCTATAGAGACGATGTGTGTAAAAAATTAATATTTAGGAAATTTAAATGTAAGTAAGGATACATAAAAGGGTTATCTTAAAACACCTTATTATATAGGTAATAATTAAGCGAATAATATACTTTGCGAATACTAAGTGTAAGAGTTGGAAGGGTTTGAGTTAATTAAAATATAGTTGTTCAGGATGAAAAGTAATTGAACATCTTAAGACAAGATAATTAAATGGTTATAACATTAAGTCATTCTAAAGTAAAGATAAAATAATTGAGTCTAGTGGTTGTCTCTGAATTCTAAGATCAATTAAGTTATAATGAAATGCATCTACAACACTATGATTCCAATATACATGTTGTAGATCTTAATTAAGTTAAGGGGAAGAGTTAATCATAATAGGTTTGCTAGTAGATGTGGATAAGAATGAATAATCATTACGTTGTGAGATAATAATATAGTATTCTAAGACAAACCTATCATGGGTCATGATACGACGTTATTCTAAACTAAGAGTAAGGGTATTGCGCTTAAGAGTTATTATTGACATTCTAAGATAAATTGAAGGTTATACGTAACATTTAATTGAGACTTAGAAATAAGAGTGAGGAGTTTATTTAAGCCTAACGTAGGCTACAATGATTGATGATAGACTACCTTTAATATTCTTCAGAGTACTATTGATTGTTGCACAAGTTGACTAGAACTGCTACAGCGTTATCCAGGTACGATTCTCGTACTCCAATACTTTTACTGACCGACTTATGAGACGTTTTGAAAAACGCTAACTGAGTTTAAAGGAATTTCAAAAGGAAACTGTTGTGTGGCCAACTCAGCTTGATGTGACTAACTGAGCCCTGAATGTGAAACTTCGTGGTTATTGGTTCCTTCTGTTTGGTTGTTTCATTAGACATTAACTGCCTAGGGTTTACGCTTCTACACTCTCTAGGACTGATGTGCTACAACTGCTACAGAGCAGCGTTAAATGGAAGTATGAAAAGGGACAATCTTGGTAATTCTTCCTTGACTCTGGATATGTTTCATCCATGAGCTGAGTCTTTTGTTGTGACGTGCGCGCATCTTCATTGGTAACAGCAGGGGGCTGTAATCCCTCGTCCACAAGGACATTTATATTTGACAGCAGGGGGCTGTATATCCCTCGTCCACCAGGACATTTAAATCTGACAGCAGGGGGTTGTATATCCCTCGTCCATATGGACATTATTATCTGGCGGTGGGGCCATCTCTCCCAATTGGTTTTATTCCACTCTTGAGTTGTTGGTTATTGGATATCTTCTTTCATTCCTAGTCCTTGTGACTACTTGGGTCTCTCTAATTCACTGGAATTGGTTCCAACTTGAGCATTGGATGTTCACTAACTCATGGTGTGGTTTTGGATTAACTAACTTTACCTTTCTATTATTTATCTCTATTCTTAACTTGATATCTTTGACTTGGTGAATTTAAAGTGCCTTGTTTCCCTGTTTTACTTTCAAGAGTTTGATTTCAATTACTCTTTATTTTGAAGAGTTATGTTTTAAATATTGTTTTGGAGAATTGTACTAGTTCCATTCCAGGGACTGACTCACCCCTCCCGGGGTGGGCTTCTTGGTTTCATCTTGCAAGTACAAATTGTGTACACAGGTGGCCACGAAGAGCATGAGTGATTGGGATGGGAATTAGAATTGTGGAGAGTTATTCTATTTTACGTTCAGTTTTGTTTACGTTGTTTTCTTGAGTTCAGACCGTAACTTAGATAATTGTAATGGTTGTAATTGGTGAGGTGGTACGGGTTTGGAACCCGATGGTTGTAATCGCCTTAGTATTTTAATTCCGCTGTAAATACGTTAAATAGGGGCGTTACAGAGACCGTCATCAGCAGCCAACAGAAATAAGTATACAGGCGAGCGAAACTCGAGAGGAATTCAAAGTTTGGAGAATCAAAATCACGGGCGAACTATACTACAATATATGCCACGTAGAGACAAGGAAGAAACTGGAAGTGTGTCACACACGTATATGAATCATAATCCATAGGCCTTATGGTTGACACGACAGTTTAAAAGCCACGAGATATTTTGGCAACAACAAATGGAAGATCACCTTCACCCATACATACGGGATTCAAATATAAAAGCATAATAATGCAAATAGAGCATGTCAGAGAATACACAGATTTTTAGGGGCAATACCCCGTAAGCGGACAGAAGTCCAGACAAGATCAACAATGATAACCAAACGAAGGAATGATGAACAAAACTCATCAACCATACATAAGTACATAAACAAACTTAAACATACCACCTACGAAGCACATTTAAGACTATTCCAGACTGATTAGACATTATATAATCAGGCTTGCACAGCAGAAGCGTGGTGGTCCCATCAGTTAGAATTATCTACTGAGTCCAGGGGAATACACAACGAATTTCACGTATCTTAACCAAAATAAAAGTCTTACAGCCGAGAGGCTATCTTTTTAAACTAATCATAAGTCCAAAATAAGAGTGTAGATTCCTTCACTATATACTGACAGCTATACTAGTCTAGGGTACGTGGGCATACCCCTCTTTTAAGAGGGGAGAGCCTACTGCGTTTTAGCATTTTAGCATGGAAGTCACTTCCTTGTACTGTTGCACTGTGATTTGTATGTTTACAAGTATGACTTTGTGATTCTATGAACTCTTACTTGATGATGTGTACTACGTTACACTGGCATGAATGGATTATGTGTACTACGTTACACACTATATTGAAGCTACTTTTACTACGTGATTATGTGTACTACGTTACTATATTGAAGCTACTTTGTTACTACGTGATTATGTGTACTACGTTACACTATATTGGAATGACTCCGTGTTTGCATGATCTGTACTGTGCTACACTACTATGAATGAATTACGTGCACTACGTTGCACTGCACTAAAGTTATTTTTGGAGATGACCTTTCATGCTCATTACACTGTATGTTATGATTAATATATACTACGAACTGAAAAGTAGTGAAACTTGGGACTTGATCCCTAAAATAGAATTGAGTTGTGGATGCTTAGTGGAACTTGATTCCCCACAACCATTTGAACTTATGAGACTTCGGGCGAAGTCCTTTTAAATGGGTAGATTGAAATACCCCTAACATTCAAATAATTAATAATGATAAATAAGTATTATTTAGGGGATTATAAACCCAAAGGAGGTATATAAACATTTAGGCGTTAAAACACACCTAAACTCCTTAATGTCAGAAACGTGCATTAAAGCCCGACCTAAAGTTAAACAAGTTATATAAGCTATAAACTTCATGTAAAGTTAATCAAGGATCATTATATGACCCTTAGAACACAGGACCTCGTCTAAAACTATGTGAAAATACAAAATGCTCGGAGTTCCCTTAAAGGCCCTTAAGGCCTGAAAGTCCCGGAAATACTTTATAGGATGAAGTAAAGAATTAAACTTCATTCCAAATGCACCATAACACTCTATAAGTTATATAAGATGAAGTCCCCATGCTAAATTCTCAGTTAAACGCAAAGTGCTAGGAGATGCCTTATGGAGGTCCCATAAACCCCCGGGAATGCCCCGGTGGGGCCGAGGTGGCACAAAGTCCTATATAAATTATTCTTAGAGTTCATAAAATCATTATTCAACATTATAAAGCGAATGCTCGAGCCAATTCCTCAAAAATAAATAAAGTGCTCGGACGAATTTCTTAACGCTCCTTTTTGCCCCGGTTAGCTCGGGAGTTGTGATTGAGTTGATATAACCCCATATAACTCAATGTAACACATTAACATATTATTATTGACTATAAACAATGTTTATAAACACTTGGAACTCATAGTGACTACTTAATTTCCAGAATATCCGTAAAGCACGAAAATGCACGTTCGGGGTGTCACAAAAACGCGTTCTAAACAATTACCTTGAAGTTTTTGAGGAGCCACGAGTTGATAATATTAAAAGGGGATAAATTGAGTATCTAAATCATTAATGCCATACTAAATTCATAGTACAAGTGGGGGCGATTTTATCATCAAAAAGGTACCTAAAATCAGCATTTTACCTTAAAACATTCGTCTTTTACCGTAGTATAAATGTACCAAATAAATGCTGGAACCTATTACACATATTAGTATGCTCTTAGTACAATATAGTGTAACAAAAATCAAATTAAATCACCCCATTTGACCTCCATAGTAGGCGCCTTTAGAGTGAATGTGACTAAGATTTTAGCAAGAAAATGCCTTATGGATGGGACTCATCTAGCATGTGCTATATGATAATTTGTCAAATAAATTCAGTCAATGAAGCCTTACATTACCGATTTTCCTTCAACAAAACAACAAGGATAAGTTAGGGAAAAAGTTATGGAAATTGAATATGCTAAAAGTAGATCTAGATTCCAAATTATACAAGTTGCAAGTGTACAAACAAAACAGCCCATGTTCTAGCATGGTGACTGCCGATTTTGATCTGTAAAAGAGGGGATTGATTGCCTCATTAACTAGTCAAAAGAATACACTACCTAACTAAGCATAATTCATCAAATATTGTAACACCCCATCCAACAACAAACACATAACAACAATCTGCAGCGGAATACACACCTCATTAAATAACTTAATTCGTTGGTGTTACACGCCGTTAACCACCCACGTGGCTAACAAGGCAAATACATATACATTGTACCGGTCTGATGGGCTAAATTCCCGAGCACTACACAATACAATCCTTATCCCATTTCCAACAATTATTATACACAAACACTCCCACTGTACCGAGTATTTACAAACTAATGCCGATAACAATTTCGGTCTTACTACGCCTACAGTACATACTCAATTTAAATGGCTACCCATGTACATTCAGCTACCCCGTCCTACTCTCGAACGGCTTCCAGCTCCTTGTACCTGAAATAGAAAAGGTAGAAAAGGGTGGCCCCCAAGGGGCTCAGCACCTTTGCTGGTATGGTAATCCCGCAGCCCACATGCTACCGGGCCACGCACAACTAATTGTCGTCTTAGCATGCGGTTGATTACATTTAAATCGTGCATGCAACTGTAAACACACAACACAAAAAACTTCGCCTCAATGGGCTCAACAAACGGATAATACATCCTTACTTGATAAGTCACTCATGGTATTCATTAACCCTAGAGTGTTCCTCCTCTAACGGAGCTACTTCCTTAATAGACGACACTTACCCTTAAATCGGGTTATCCTTATACGCCTCTTGTCACAAACTGGGATTCATTTCCATGATCCACACACTCCATATCTTACAACATATCTCATTCCTCACATAACAAACATAATCAAACCTTTCTTGTTTCGGCGCACACCTGATAACATCGTATTCATTTTAAGCACCTAACGTATACATATCATAGCATAGCAAGGGAAATTGCCTAGCACAATATCAACACAAACACCATAAGATCGGTTCACACAAGGAACCTTCCACCATAGTTAGTATATATATAGTGAGCCTAGAGATTATTGTCAATCTCATGCTAAGCTCGTTACCAACCTCGTTACCGTCCAGTTATATCGAACGGTTAACTTAAACCCAAGGTGTGTCGGATATAGTAATCCCAAGCACACCGAAATAACATTCGTATGCCCCTGTGGCCCGACGTGAGTCAGTAACTAGCTTTGGATAAGCTAAGGGAAGGTAGAAACCAAATTGGAATACCACCTATACATACACCAAGAGAGCCGAACTGGATATGACATCGACTCTCGTCCATCACACGCGTGGCCGGAACAACCGGACTCCTCACCCCCCATTAGTACATATACACTTATAAATAAGTAGTTAGAGATCCATTATGGAGCCTACCACATCCACACACCATACGGTATCATAACCGAGTTAAGCACACAAGGGAGGTTCACACACTTGCATACAACAACAATGTCCAACTAACTCACACATAGCCGTGGTTAGCTCGTTCCCAAGGTTTGGGCCGTCTACTCCGAATACCGATCACTCATGTGTTCCTAGATTTGGTTAACTAAGGTTTAACACATATTTGAGGTTAAATGGTATCGGAGGCCAAATTCGCCACATAAATGAATTACTATAAACTCATTACATGTTTTAATCTTACAAGGTGGCAAACACTCAGTAAAACATATTGGCATACAAGCCGGTGTAATCCGGTAGGACACAGGTTGCAAGAAAACCATACCTGTCACCGGAGTCCACTTTACCACGTCCACTTATGTTCCTCGAGCAATTCTCGAACAACTGATAACATTACATGTACTTTTATTAACATCGGGGTAGCATGATTATTTAATGTCTAATGCTTATAACTTTTTCCCCGTTAACTTAGTTACATAACTTCACTCTTTAACTTGTTTTACTTTTACATTTCAATACAACTTTTACCCACTTAATTGTCATTAAAACTCACCTAACATGTCCTTAACAACTTTATAACATCATTACTAATCAATCCCCATCATTACATATCATTTCATAACCTTAACCCATGTTTTTGGTCCGACCGGACTTACCGACCGGACTTGTCCATGTCCGGTCGATTCCAGAACATATTTCCGCCAAAATTTTCTACTCCGACCGACCTTGTAAGTCCGGTCGCATGTTCGTTCTTTTCCCGAGAGTTTCTTCCCTTTGGAAATTTAGCCCGACCGGACTTGCCAAGTCCGGTCCTATGTCCGGTCCATTCCAGAAGCTAATTTCGCAGGGTAAACTGGGCCCGACCGAACTTGCAAGTCCGGTCGCAAGTCCGGTCTGCCCCAAATCTTTGTTTTCCTTTTTACACTCAACTCCAAACTTCACCCCATATGACCTAGTACATCCTAACCTCATTTGAGCACTTCAAACACACCTTAAGATATCCTTAAACACTCACAAAACTCTTTTTCTAATTCCTTAAACCTTTACTTATATCTTCACAAAATTTCTAACACTTACAATGTTTTCTCCTAGTTTCTTAAGTGGTGTTTCATCCATAATAACCTCTATACCAAAGTGTTTCCTCACCATCATAACATCATCTCCCAAGCATCTTCTCTTACTAACCAAATCTTCTTTTTCACAACTCCTTAAAGTTCCTTTCTCAAAACCTTATCTATACATTATTCCCACCTTGCACATCACATAACCTAAACCTTAAACAAACTTCTCCAAGACTTTAATACATTCTCAAAAACACATATTGAATTCCTAGAACTTCCAAGACAATGCCTAAATCCTTATAGCACCTGAGAACACCTTAATGCATGTGTTCTTCCTTAGTGAAGCATGTATCCATTCCTAACGATTCCAAGTTCACCCATGTTCATTTAAGCACTTAGAATTCCTTATACATTTTACAAATTTCGCCATGGGTTCTCTTAGCACATCATCATTCCAAAACTCATATTTTTCACCATTAAACACTCAAGAACACCCAATTCCATCAAGAACACTATCACTCACAAAACTTCACCAAATTTACACTACATCACAATATAGTGCACAATTAAACTTGCTTGGCACTTAGGCCCTTAAATAACATGGCTCTTAGGCCCTTAAATTGCATAATCCTTAAACACTGAATTTCCACAATACATAAGCCTTTGACCTGCAATTACACACACCAAGACATATGTTCCTTTACTAGTCTCCTTGAGAACACCTTACTAAGTCATTCACCATTTGCTCTTTAGGTAGTTTTAACAAGCATTATAAGCTCATTTCTCCTAAGGCATTAAACCACATTGAGATAGCATATTTACCTCTTCTCCACTCAAACTTCTTTCTTGTTTCCTCTTAAAACCGGTAAGGCATTTCACTCCTTGTCAACTACTTAACAATATACAAACATCATAATGAGTTTTCAAGCTTTAAGCTCCATCTCATTGTAAACCCTAATTACATATATTGTTTTAACACATCAAGGTAATTGTTTTACCTTTGAATGGAAAGAGAGCTTGAATGAGTACCAAGAGAGGACTCCTCCTAGCCCTTGGAAGATTTAAATGAAGCTAAAACAAGACAAGAGAAGACACCATTACAAGGTGCATTTTCGGTCAACACCAAAAATGAAGGAAATGGAATTTTCTTTGGTTTTTCCTTACCTTGAAGCAAAGGTGATCAACAAGGCATAAAAATATTAGCTCAAGCTCCTTCCATGGAAGTTCTCCTTGGCACCGAAATGGTGGTTTTGATGATTTGAAAAGACAATGTTGTAGAGCTTGCTCCAACTAAGAGAACGGTAGTCTCGGAATTAAATTCGGAGCATGGAGTCATAAGTTACAAGTGAAGGAAGATGAAGAATGATATGGTTCTGTTGGAAACTGATGGAGAGAGGAGGAAGAAGATGGCTACCGTGGGAAATGAAAGGAAAGAAGGGAATGAGGAGATAAGTTTGCTTTTGTTAAGATATTTATTCTTATAAAGCAAATAGTACATTAATTAGTCATTCTTTCTTTTCTTAGTAAACTAACAAGGGTGGTGAGTCACCACACCTTAAAAACCGGCCCCCAATAGTACCTAGGGGTATTTTAGACTTTATTAATCAATTGTCTCACTTATAGTAACATATGTTACAAACTAGCTTATAAAAATCACTATTCAAAAACAAGGCACATAGAAGTGAAATTTTTGATTTCCCATTGATATAGACTTCCAAATGTGATACTATATAGTACACATGTTAATTAAAGAGTAATGATGGACATTTATCCATTCAAAACTCATTTACAAGACAATTTTTCAAAAACGTGCTTTAAGACTCCTTAAAGCACATTTTGCGTTTTAACTTGTTTTCAAGCTTGATTTTCTTTAGTAATTGATTTAATATGTTCATTAACATATAAATAAGGCATAGGTATGACCATTAGGTCTTATACACATTTATCCCAAGCTTAGAGCACATTTTAGCCCATATTGACCTTAAGGTATTTATTTGGTTTTGTTTGGTTTCATTGTCTACCAAAGTTTCCTAAGGACTTAATTAGCCTTATAAAGTCATAATTAAACATTATCAAGTCTTGGTAGGCTCTTTGGGTCCTAGCCAAGTTCACTCCAAGCTTAGAGCATGTTTTTGCTCAAACCGTGTCTTAGTGTTTTATTGTGTTTTACCATGGTTTAAATGGTTCATTTATATTTCTAAGGCACTTTTTAGCCTTTAAATACCATAGTTTAACATTTACACAACATACCAAGGTTTGGGGTATTTCAATCTACTCCCCTTAAAAGAACTTCGTCCTCGAAGTTCGCATTTCCTCGCATCATTGGATTAGAATACGGGAATTACTTATAGCCATAAAACTTCCATTACCAACCACCCTTTACATCCAACCTCGGACTTAATGGTCCGGGCAACATATCCACATTATACATAAAATATCATACTCACATGGTAACCTCGGACTTAATGGTCCGGGTACCTTCACCACACTTGCACCTATACAATACCCCTCGGACTCTTAGGTATGGGTGACATAACCACATTTAGACACATAGGTCGATGTAACACAACACATTTAGACTCATAGGTCTTGATAGCATACACTTTAGGAGATCAAAGTCAAAATAACCTTTATCACACATACCAAACAACATGTCACAGCATGTATATCAAACAGAAATACCTTTTCCATCTCTCCATGGGTTCGAATCCCACGTTGAGTACATATACACTGTGATCCCGCAGAACCCGGTCGCGATGGACACCTTCTGGTCCCCGTTCCTTTGGGAGATCAAAACATTCACTTAATTTTTTTAACATATGTACTTCTCATGTCACCGGTCCAAAGACAAAGGCTCATACGTCCTCAGCTTGTGAGCAAGTACTACAAAAATATTCTTTACTAGGTTAAGTATAAGAAGATCTTTTATTCAAAATATTAATCGATTGTTTGAAAACACCAATTGAAAATCCTTTTGAAAACACCACACAACTCCAAGTCCAATTTATGCTCCTTGTATTTTCTTAACATGGTTGTTTGTGACCACTTACAGGGAGCTTCAAGAGTCATCCAACCCTGATGTGATCAGCATCAGTGTTGAACTATCTTTCCACCCCAATTTGTGTTCGGCTTCCCTTGATCTCATGATAATCAAGTTTCACCTCCCACTTCTTTTTCAACCAACAATTAATTCAAGCATATCCCATTTTCTATCTTTGAATCCTTCTAGTCATAATCATAACATCTCCAAGGGATAGAACTCCGTCTATCAATCATCATCCAAATCCAACTTAATTCAAGTTACCTAGGGAATTTAATTCTCACTAGGTTCTATGTCGGTCTCATAACCCTTCATAAATCACAACACTGTATATATATACATATATTTTTTATCAAAATACAATACATGGTTTACATTTATGCACCATCGGGGTTTTAGTTCCCCGGGAGTTTCTTTACTCCCTTCCACTTGTACTCTCACACACCACTGTTAACAAAATAAACACACTTCCCACAATGGTATTCGCATCTTCTGTGCGCAATTACCACAATTTAACCATAAATGAGTGCGTATGTTTGTATAACACACGCGCCAACCATCATAACAAATTATTTGTGCTATGCACAACACAATCACGTATACTTATACGGTAATACACACCAAGCGGCTTTACGCTCTACCCCCCTTAAAAGGGATTACGCCCACGTAATCAATCACTGAACATTAGCTTAAAATGTTCTGCCGGCGTGAAGTGTTTTAACTTCCACGCGGTCTGGTACACAATGCGTTTTGGTTAGAGGATTTTAACCATATTGGTGGTTTAATCCCTAAACCAAGAATTCTTATTAGAGTTTATCTAACTCATAACCGGTTTCGGTCCTGGCCTGTGAGGCTTCTAGGCATTGATGACTAGCCATCCATTCATATCCACACTGTATATTTGGCATTTGCTGCATGGGCTCACTGGCCTCTGCTGCGCCATTCTGGTAATTATAGGGCTAGTTTGCCCCATTCGTTACTGTTACTGTATTGTACATCTCCAATGTATTACCATTATTTTGGGAAGAATGGCTTCTCAACCGACGCATGGTATCTCTTACCCTGAGCGAATTCGGTGAGTTTCACGATTTTCCATCCACTTCTCCAGTAGCTTATAGCGTAAACTACTATATAATTCACAATGATTGACTTGCTTCTACCGACTTACTGTCGGTTGAGATTGAGCTACTACCTAGTGTGTAGTGCTCTCTCAGCTATTTACAATATTTGGGGTATATTCCATACCGATATTTGGCAGTTAGTGCTACTGTAGTCACTTACTGTTAATCATGTCTCCATATTTGGTTTTATACAAGTACTCTTTTATTGGTGCGGCCTTGCATTTCCTATGCATCGGCCATTATAGTATCATAGGTTTCTTTCTACATCCACCACAATTACCATTTCCTAAATCCTAGCTATCCCACTCGATCATTACTGCGCAAGTGCAATACCAAAACACTCAGTCATACAGAGTGCAGAGGCATAAACTCCTGACAGTAAATCTCTTATGCGGTAGCAGCATTAGGAATTTTCACTGTGTTCACTAAAATTCTTATCACATATCACTTGTTTCCGGCTTACTGCTCGGTTCGTTTGCTATCACTTACTGTCGCATCTCCACTGGGGTTAACTCATAACTCTGCTCACTCACCATTTATCATCTAACAATACTCATACAACGGTCGCTTATTGCGCACCGTGTTACTCATTATATAACATCAACTTATACTGCATCCGCTATTATATTAGCTTCCGCCATTACACTGGGTTTATCCGGCCACTTATTTGGCTGATTTTTTTTAATATGCTATATTTTTTTTGAGCTTTCATGTTCCTTGAGCGTTGTTCGCTACTCATTTAGCATCACACACCTATGGTGGTCGCTATCAACTTATCTTTCTTCCTTTCTACACAACTGGTATAACACTTCCTTTGTATTATTGTTATTCAAATCATTCTAGGGTAATAACCACATGGTTAATCTCTGGCATATCTCTCGAACTTGGTTCATATAGCTACCGCTCCTGCGGTCTCACAATATCGAGAGGTATCCCCACTCTTAATGCAGTGGTTCGTTCTCCGCTCTATTTACTTGTAGAACATATATTTCTGCAACTGATCAATTTACATAACACAAGTTGTTGTGGCTTATAAGCCTTACTGTCACAATTCCTCCCAAGTTGTCTCTTTGGCAACTTAGGGTCTTACTGTTGAGTAGGTTATCTTCAGCGTTTAATCCAAGTAATTGTTTCAAATCTTGCGTTTCAATTATATTGCTTCATCCAACAATGTTTAATCCAAATACCCCTCAAGGATTGTTCCTGGGTGTTATCAAAATATGCCATTGCATTTGGCTTGTGTTAAGGGTACTTTCAGTAAACTACGCCTTCTCCAATGTCTTTACATAACAGTCGGTGTACTTCGCACCTCCTGTAACTTAAATATTTCCTTGCACACATTCATTGATTCCCTCAGTTTCTTTGATTTAGCTGGGTTCCTTTACTTCGACCATTCATGGTAATCCTTAGCTCTTGTTTGATTTATACTGCTGACCGTAGAACGGAGTCGACTACTTCCCGTGTTCTGGACTCTACTCGTATACATATATGGGGTATCATACTGATACATTACTATACCCAACTAACCTATAAGTAGGTCTGTCAGGCCCACATGCTCCTATCGGAGTGCGGTTCCCACAACACAGTTGGTACACTCGTAGTGTCCGTCACACGCCTAGGTGAAGTATTCTGTTGTCAACTCCCTTATATTGTCCCGTGACAATATTCATTCCTGTCCCGAACTTAATCGAGGGAAAGTTTATCCACTGTTGTATCCTTGTCAACTGTCCTCGGTTTTACTGGTTGGTGTAAAAGAAGGTTAGAAAGAAGTGTTGGTTGAAGAAAATCCGGTTTTGAAAAGAAAAATGGTTTGAGTAACTCTGAGTTTGAAAGAAAATTCCATGGTTTCACAACATCTTCTTACCTTAACCAAGTCTAGCTTTGGACTGGTGTATTTACAATTACGGGGGTTAGGCTAACGGGCCTTTCCACTGTTATAATGATCTCACTTAACTTCATGGTACTTACCAAGTACTTCGTAGTGGTTATAAATTTCCCGAACAGCCCTGTTATAGCAGCACTTGCTATGGCAAGTGCGCCATGCTAGCGGCTATCGGTTCAACACATACTGGTTGTGGTATTGTTTTACCGCGCTATCATCAGTGGCCTTGTTGGCCCTTATTTGTTCTTACGGTCTCGACAATAACCTTTGGGTAACTTCTCACTGTATTCACACAATAGTTATCAACTGGGGTGTCTCCCATTCTTGGAGTCCCCTTTTACTTAGCATTATTTTCTCTTTGTAGCCGTTCCAGCATCGTCGTGGTTACTGAGACTTGTCTGTTTGGACACTACGTGTAGTTCCTTATCGGTTGATATACCGTTGGTGATCCCTTAATAACTGTGGTTCCGTAGACACTTGTCTCGGGTTTCATCAATCCACTTCTTGCCTGTTGCACGATTAGTGCGTTTGCAAGCTGGTTATTCTCGACTGCTCGCATGTCGACCCAGGTTGCCGGAAATTCTATTCTCTTATACACCAAATGCTTCATTCCTCGCTATGAAATGCGGTTAACACTGTTTAGATGGAAACCGTCTCCGGGATTCCCAGTTTTCGGGATCTACCGTATGACAGGTCTTCCGTACTTCAAAGGTATTTAATAGCAGCCAGATCGGGTATTCCCGAGTAAGAGTGGACTTCCATCTCTCTGGCGTCCTTTCCCAAGTTATAAAACAGGGATTGTGGAGGGTGGGATGAATATAGTAGGTTTCCAGTATTCACTGGTAGTTCCTTACTAGCGTATCTCTCACGCTATCACTCAACCCTTAACCCAAAGTACTAAAATCCTAACTCGGTACTTCCTAAGCTCGGTAATTCAGTCATCAGAGTGATACTTCGCTCTGATACCACTTTTTGTAACACCCCATCCAAAAACAAACATAACAACATCTGCAGCGGAATACACATCATTAAATAACTTAATTCGTTGGTGTTACACGCCGTTAACCACCCACGTGGCTAACAAGGCTAATACATATACATTGTACCGGTCTGATGGGCTAAATTCCCGAGCACTACACAATAAAATCCTTATCCCATTTCCAACAATTATTATACACAAACACTCCCACTGTACCGAGTATTTACAAACTAATGTCGATAACAATTTCGGTCTTACTACGCCTACAGTACATACTCAATTTAAATGGCTACCCATGTACATTCAGCTACCCCGTCCTACTCTCGAACGGCTTCCAGCTCCTTGTACCTGAAATAGAAAGGTAGAAAAGGGTGGCCCCAAGGGGCTCAGCACCTTTGCTGGTATGGTAATCCCGCAGCCCACATGCTACCGGGCACGCACACAACTAATTGTCGTTAGCATGCGGTTGATTACATTTAAATGTGCATGCAACTGTAAACACACAACACAAAAACTTCGCCTCAATGGGCTCAAAAACGGATAATACATCCTTACTGATAAGTCACTCATGGATTCATTAACCCTAGAGTGTTCCTCCTCTAACGGAGCTATTCCTTAATAGACGACACTTACCCTTAAATCGGGTATCCTTATACGCCTCTTGTCACAAACTGGGATTCATTTCCATGATCCACACACTCCATATCTTACAACATATCTCATTCCTCACATAACAAACATAATCAAACCTTCTTGTTTCGGCGCACACCTGATAACATCGTATTCATTTTAAGCACCTAACGTATACATATCATAGCATAGCAAGGGAAATTGCCTAGCACAATATCAACACAAACACCATAAGATCGG
The DNA here is from genome assembly GCA_023374045.1 of Limonium bicolor. Lineage (NCBI taxonomy): Eukaryota > Viridiplantae > Streptophyta > Magnoliopsida > Caryophyllales > Plumbaginaceae > Limonium > Limonium bicolor. The sequence goes on from CM041776.1 coordinate 112,925,395, forward strand.
TTCACACAAGGAACCTTCCACCATAGTTAGTATATATATAGTGAGCCTAGAGATTATTGTCAATCTCATGCTAAGCTCGTTACCAACCTCGTTACCGTCCAGTTATATCGAACGGTTAACTTAAACCCAAGGTGTGTCGGATATAGTAATCCCAAGCACACCGAAAAACATCGTATGCCCTGTGGCCCGACGTGAGTCAGTAACTAGCTTTGGATAAGCTAAGGGAAGGTAGAAACCAAATTGGAATACCACCTATACATACACCAAGAGAGCCGAACCGGATATGACATCGACTCTCGTCCATCACACGCGTGGCCGGAACAACCGGATCCTCACCCCCCATTAGTACATATACACTTATAAATAAGTAGTTAGAGATCCATTATGGAGCCTACCACATCAACAACCATACGGTATCATAACCGAGTTAAGCACACAAGGGAGGTTCACACACTTGCATACAACAACAATGTCCAACTAACTCACACATAGCCGTGGTAGCTCGTTCCCAAGGTTGGGCCGTCTACTCCGAATACCGATCACTCATGTGTTCCAGATTGGTTAACTAAGGTTTAACACATATTTGAGGTTAATGGTATCGGAGGCCAAATTCGCCACATAAATGAATTACTATAAACTCATTACATGTTTTAATCTTACAAGGTGGCAAACACTCAGTAAAACATATTGGCATACAAGCCGGTGTAATCCGGTAGGACACAGGTTGCAAGAAAACCATACTGTCACCGGAGTCCACTTTACCACGTCCACTTATGTCCTCGAGCAATTCTCGAACAATGATAACATTACATGTACTTTTATTAACATCGGGGGTAGCATGATTATTTAATGTCTAATGCTTATAACTTTTCCCCGTTAACTTAGTTACATAACTTCACTCTTTAACTTGTTTTACTTTTACATTCAATACAACTTTTTACCCACTTAATTGTCATTAAAACTCACCTAACATGTCCCTAACAACTTTATAACATCATTACTAATCAATCCCCATCATACATATCATTTCATAACCTTAACCCATGTTTTTGGTCCGACCGGACTTACCGACCGGACTGTCCATGTCCGGTCGATTCCAGAACATATTTCCGCCAAAATTTCTACTCCGACCGACCTTGTAAGTCCGGTCGCATGTTCGTTCTTTTCCCGAGAGTTTCTTCCCTTTGGAAATTTAGCCCGACCGGACTTGCCAAGCCGGTCCTATGTCCGGTCCATTCCAGAAGCTAATTCTCGCAGGGTAAACTGGGCCCGACCGAACTTGCAAGTCCGGTCGCAAGTCCGGTCTGCCCCAAATCTTTGTTTTCCTTTTTACACTCAACTCCAAACTTCACCCCATATGACCTAGTACATCCTAACCTCATTTGAGCACTTCAAACACACCTTAAGATATCCTTAAACACTCACAAAACTCTTTTTCTAATTCCTTAAACCTTTACTTATATCTTCACAAAATTCTAACACTTACAATGTTTTCTCCTAGTTCTTAAGTGGTGTTTCATCCATAATAACCTCTATACCAAAGTGTTTCCTCACCATCATAACATCATCTCCCAAGCATCTTCTCTTACTAACCAAATCTTCTTTTCACAACTCCTTAAAGTTCCTTTCTCAAACCTTATCTATACATTATTCCCACCTTGCACATCACATAACCTAAACCTTAAACAAACTTCTCCAAGACTTTAATACATTCTCAAAAACACAATTGAATTCCTAGAACTTCCAAGACAATGCCTAAATCCTTATAGCACCTGAGAACACCTTAATGCATGTGTTCTTCCTAGTGAAGCATGTATCCATTCCTAACGATTCCTAGTTCACCCAGTTCATTTAAGCACTTAGAATTCCTTATACATTTTACAAATTTCGCCATGGGTTCTCTTAGCACATCATCATTCCAAAACTCATAGTTTTCACCATTAAACACTCAAGAACACCCAATTCCATCAAGAACACTATCACTCACAAAACTTCACCAAATTTACACTACATCACAATATAGTGCACAATTAAACTTGCTTGGCACTTAGGCCCTTAAAAACATGGCTCTTAGGCCCTAAATTGCATAATCCTTAAACACTGAATTTCACATACATAAGCCTTTGACCTGCAATTACACACACCAAGACATATGTTCCTTTACTAGTCTCCTTGAGAACACCTTACTAAGTCATTCACCATTTGCTCTTTAGGTAGTTTTAACAAGCATTATAAGCTCATTTCTCCTAAGGCATTAAACCACATTGAGATAGCATATTTACCTCTTCTCCACTCAAACTTCTTTCTTGTTTCCTCTTAAAACCGGTAAGGCATTTCACTTGTCAACTACTAACAATATACAAACATCATAATGAGTTTTCAAGCTTTAAGCTCCATCTCATTGTAAACCCTAATTACATATATTGTTTTAACACATCAAGGTAATTGTTTTACCTTTGAATGGAAAGAGAGCTTGAATGAGTACCAAGAGAGGACTCCTCCTAGCCCTTGGAAGATTTAAATGAAGCTAAAACAAGACAAGAGAAGACACCATTACAAGGTGCATTTCGGTCAACACCAAAAATGAAGGAAATGGAATTTTCTTTGGTTTTTCCTTACCTTGAAGCAAAGGTGATCAACAAGGCATAAAAATATTAGCTCAAGCTCCTTCCATGGAAGTTCTCCTTGGCACCGAAATGGTGGTTTGATGATTTGAAAAGACAATGTTGTAGAGCTTGCTCCAACTAAGAGAACGGTAGTCTCGGAATTAAATTCGGAGCATGGAGTCATAAGTTACAAGTGAAGGAAGATGAAGAATGATATGGTTCTGTTGGAAACTGATGGAGAGAGGAGGAAGAAGATGGCTACCGTGGGAAATGAAAGGAAAGAAGAGAATGAGGAGATAAGTTTGCTTTGTTAAGATATTTATTCTTATAAAGCAAATAGTACATTAATTAGTCATTCTTTCTTTTCTTAGTAAACTAACAAGGGTGGTGAGTCACCACACCTTAAAAACCGGCCCCCAATAGTACCTAGGGGTATTTTAGACTTATTAATCAATTGTCTCACTTATAGTAACATATGTTACAAACTAGCTTATAAAAATCACTATTCAAAAACAAGGCACATAGAAGTGAAATTTTTGATTTCCCATTGATATAGACTTCCAAATGTGATACTATAAGTACACATGTTAATTAAAGAGTAATGATGGACATTTATCCATTCAAAACTCATTTACAAGACAATTTTTCAAAAACGTGCTTTAAGACTCCTTAAAGCACATTTTGCGTTTTAACTTGTTTTCAAGCTTGTTTTCTTTAGTAATTGATTTAATATGTTCATTAACATATAAATAAGGCATAGGTATGACCATTAGGTCTTATACACATTTATCCCAAGCTTAGAGCACATTTTAGCCCATATTGACCTTAAGGTATTTATTTGTGTTTTGTTTGGTTTCATTGTCTACCAAAGTTTCCTAAGGACTTAATTGGCCTTATAAAGTCATAATTAAACATTATCAAGTTTGGTAGGCTCTTTGGGTCCTAGCCAAGTTCACTCCAAGCTTAGAGCATGTTTTTGCTCAAACCGTGTCTTAGTGTTTTATTGTGTTTTACCATGGTTTAAATGGTTCATTTATATTTCTAAGGCACTTTTAGCCTTTAAATATCATAGTTTAACCTTTACACAACATACCAAGGTTTGGGGTATTTCAATCTACCCCCCTTAAAAGAACTTCGTCCTCGAAGTTCGCATTTCCTCGCATCATTGGATTAGAATACGGGAATTACTTATAGCCATAAAACTTCCATTACCAACCACCCTTTACATCCAACCTGGACTTAATGGTCCGGGCAACATCCACATATACATAAAATATCATACTCACATGGTAACCTCGGACTTAATGGTCCGGGTACCTTCACCACACTTGCACCTATACAATACCCTCAGACTCTTAGGTATGGGTGACATAACCACATTTAGACACATAGGTCTATGTAACACAACACATTTAGACTCATAGGTCTTGATAGCATACACTTTAGGAGATCAAAGTCAAAATAACCTTTATCACACATACCAAAACATGTCACAGCATGTATATCAAACAGAAATACCTTTTCCATCTCTCCATGGGTTCGAATCCCACGTTGAGTACATATACACTGTGATCCCGCAGAACCCGGTCGCGATGGACACCTTCTGGTCCCCGTTCCTTTGGGAGATCAAAACATTCACTTAATTTTTTAACATATGTACTTCTCATGTCACCGGTCCAAAGACAAAGGCTCATACGTCCTCAGCTTGTGAGCAAGTACTACAAAAATATTCTTTACTAGGTTAAGTATAAGAAGATCTTTTATTCAAAATATTAATCGATTGTTTGAAACACCAATTGAAAATCCTTTTGAAAACACCACACAACTCCAAGTCCAATTTATGCTCCTTGTATTTTCTTAACATGGTTGTTTGTGACCACTTACAGGGAGCTTCAAGAGTCATCCAACCCTGATGTGATCAGCATCAGTGTTGAACTATCTTTCCACCCCAATTTGTGTTCGGCTTCCCTTGATCTCATGATAATCAAGTTTCACCCCACTTCTTTTTCAACCAACAATTAATTCAAGCATATCCCATTTTCTATCTTTGAATCCTTCTAGTCATAATCAAACATCTCCAAGGGATAGAACTCCGTCTATCAATCATCATCCAAATCCAACTTAATTCAAGTTACCTAGGGAATTTAATTCTCACTAGGTTCTATGTCGGTCTCATAACCCTTCATAAATCACAACACTGTATATATATACATATATTTTTATCAAAATACAATACATGGTTTACATTTATGCACCATCGGGGTTTTAGTTCCCCGGGAGTTTCTTTACTCCCTTCCACTTGTACTCTCACACACCACTGTTAACAAAAAAACACACTTCCCACAATGGTATTCGCATCTTCTGTGCGCAATTACCACAATTTAACCATAAATGAGTGCGTATGTTGTATAACACACGCGCCAACCATCATAACAAATTATTTGTGCTATGCACAACACAAATCACGTATACTTATACGGTAATACACACCAAGCGGCTTTACGCTCTACCCCCCTTAAAAGGGATTACGCCCTCGTAATCAATCACTGAACATTAGCTTAAAATGTTCTGCCGGCGTGAAGTGTTTTAACTTCCACGCGGTCTGGTACACAATGCGTTTTGGTTAGAGGATTTTAACCATTGGTGGTTTAATCCCTAAACCAAGAATCTTATTAGAGTTTATCTAACTCATAACGGTTTCGGTCCTGGCCTGTGAGGCTTCTAGGCATTGATGACTAGCCATCCATTCATATCCACACTGTATATTTGGCATTTGCTGCATGGGCTCACTGGCCTCTGCTGCGCCATTCTGGTAATTATAGGGCTAGTTTGCCCCATTCGTTACTGTTACTGTATTGTACATCTCCAATGTATTACCATTATTTTGGGAAGAATGGCTTCTCAACCGACGCATGGTATCTCTTACCCTGAGCGAATTCGGTGAGTTTCACGATTTTCCATCCACTTCTCCAGTAGCTTATAGCGTAAACTACTATAATTCACAATGATTGACTTGCTTCTACCGACTTACTGTCGGTTGAGATTGAGCTACTACCTAGTGTGTAGTGCTCTCTCAGCTATTTACAATATTTGGGGTATATTCCATACCGATATTTGGCAGTTAGTGCTACTGTAGTCACTTACTGTTAATCATGTCTCCATATTTGGTTTTATACAAGTACTCTTTATTGGTGCGGCCTTGCATTTCCTATGCATCGGCCATTATAGTATCATAGGTTTCTTTCTACATCCACCACAATTACCATTTCCTAAATCCTAGCTATCCCACTCGATCATTACTGCGCAAGTGCAATACCAAAACACTCAGTCATACAGAGTGCAGAGGCATAAACTCCTGACAGTAAATCTCTTATGCGGTAGCAATTAGGAATTTTCACTGTGTTTCACTAAAATTCTTATCACATATCACTTGTTTGGCTTACTGCTCGGTTCGTTTGCTATCACTTACTGTCGCATCTCCACTGGGGTTAACTCATAACTCTGCTCACTCACCATTTATCATCTAACAATACTCATACAACGGTCGCTTATTGCGCACCGTGTCCTTACTCATTATATAACATCAACTTAACTGCATCCGCTATTATATTAGCTTCCGCCATTACACTGGGTTTATCCGGCCACTTATTTGGCTGATTTTTTTGAATATGCTATATTTTTTTTGAGCTTTCATGTTCCTTGAGCGTTGTTCGCTACTCATTTAGCATCACACACCTATGGTGGTCGCTATCAACTTATCTTTCTTCCTTTCTACACAACTGGTATAACACTTCCTTTGTATTATTGTTATTCAAATCATTCTAGGGTAATAACCACATGGTTAATCTCTGGCATATCTCTCGAACTTGGTTCATATAGCTACCGCTCCTGCGGTCTCACAATATCGAGAGGTATCCCCACTCTTAATGCAGTGGTTCGTTCTCCGCTCTATTTACTTGTAGAACATATATTTCTGCAACTGATCAATTTACATAACACAAGTTGTTGTGGCTTATAAGCCTTACTGTCACAATTCCTCCCAAGTTGTCTCTTTGGCAACTTAGGGTCTTACTGTTGAGTAGGTTATCTTCAGCGTTTAATCCAAGTAATTGTTTCAAATCTTGCGTTTCAATTATATTGCTTCATCCAACAATGTTTAATCCAAATACCCCTCAAGGATTGTTCCTGGGTGTTATCAAAATATGCCATTGCATTTGGCTTGTGTTTAAGGGTACTTTCAGTAAACTACGCCTTCTCCAATGTCTTTACATAACAGTCGGTGTACTTCGCACCTCCTGTAACTTAAATATTTCCTTGCACACATTCATTGATTCCCTCAGTTTCTTTGATTTAGCTGGGTTCCTTTACTTCGACCATTCATGGTAATCCTTAGCTCTTGTTGATTTATACTGCTGACCGTAGAACGGAGTCGACTACTTCCCGTGTTCTGGACTCTACTCGTATACATATATGGGGTATCATACTGATACATTACTACTTACCCAACTAACCTATAAGTAGGTCTGTCAGGCCCACATGCTCCTATCGGAGTGCGGTCGTCCCACAACACAGTTGGTACACTCGTAGTGTCCGTCACACGCCTAGGTGAAGTATTCTGTTGTCAACTCCCTTATATTGTCCCGTGACAATATTCATTCCTTGCTTCCCGAACTTAATCGAGGGAAAGTTTATCCACTGTTGTATCCTTGTCAACTGTCCTCGGTTTTACTGGTTTGGTGTAAAAGAAGGTTAGAAAGAAGTGTTGGTTTGAAAGAAAATCCGGTTTTGAAAAGAAAAATGGTTTGAGTAACTCTGAGTTTGAAAGAAAATTTCCATGGTTTCACAACATCTTCTACCTTAACCAAGTCTAGCTTCTTGCTGACTGGGTATTTACAATTACGGGGGTTAGGCTAACGGGCCTTTCCACTGTTATAATGATCTCACTTAACTTCATGGTACTTTACCAAGTACTTCGTAGTGGTTATAAATTTCCCGAACAGCCCTGTTATAGCAGCACTTGCTATGGCAAGTGCGCCATGCTAGCTGGCTATCGGTTCAACACATACTGGTTGTGGTATTGTTTTTACCCGCGCTATCATCAGTGGCCTTGTTGGCCCTTATTTGTTCTTACGGTCTCGACAATAACCTTTGGGTAACTTCTCACTGTATTCACACAATAGTTATCAACTGGGGTGTCTCCCATTCTTGGAGTCCCCTTTTTACTTAGCATTATTTTCTCTTTGTAGCCCGTTCCACGCATCGTGGTTACTGAGACTTGTCTCTTGTTTGGACACTACGTTGTAGTTCCTTTATCGGTTGATATACCGTTGGTGTATCCCTTAATAACTGTGGTTCCGTAGACACTTGTCTCGGGTTTCATCAATCCACTTCTTGCCTGTTGCACGATTAGTGCGTTGCAAGCTGGTTATTCTCGACTGCTCGGCATGTCGACCCAGGTTGCCGGAAATTCTATTCTCTTATACACCAAATGCTTCATTCCTCGCTATGAAATGCGGTTAACATTTAGATGGAAACCGTCTCCGGGATTCCAGTTTTCGGGATCTACCGTATGACAGGTCTTCCGTACTTCAAAGGTATTTAATAGCAGCCAGATCGGGCATTCCCGAGTAAGAGTGGACTTCCATCTCTCTGGCGTCCTTTCCCAAGTTATAAAACAGGGATTGTGGAGGGTGGGATGAATATAGTAGGTTTCCAGTATTCACTGGTAGTTCCTTACTAGCGTATCTCTCACGCTATCACTCAACCCTTAACCCAAAGTACTAAAATCCTAACTCGGTACTTCCTAAGCTCGGTAATTCAGTCATCAGAGTGATACTTCGCTCTGATACCACTTTTTGTAACACCCCATCCACAACAAACACATAACAACAATCTGCAGCGGAATACAACCTCATTAAATAACTTAATTCGTTGGTGTTACACGCCGTTAACCACCCACGTGGCTAACAAGGCTAATACATATACATTGTACCGGTCTGATGGGCTAAATTCCCGAGAACTACACAATAAAATCCTTATCCCATTTCCAACAATTATTATACACAAACACTCCCACTGTACCGAGTATTTACAAACTAATGTCGATAACAATTTCGGTCTTACTACGCCTACAGTACATACTCAATTTAAATGGCTACCCATGTACATTCAGCTACCCCGTCCTACTCTCGAACGGCTTCCAGCTCCTTGTACCTGAAATAGAAAAGGTAGAAAAGGGTGGCCCCCAAGGGGCTCAGCACCTTTGCTGGTATGGTAATCCCGCAGCCCACATGCTACCGGGCCACGCACAACTAATTGTCGTCTTAGCATGCGGTTGATTACATTTAAATCGTGCATGCAACTGTAAACACACAACACAAAAAACTTCGCCTCAATGGGCTCAACAAACGGATAATACATCCTTACTTGATAAGTCACTCATGGTATTCATTAACCCTAGAGTGTTCCTCCTCTAACGGAGCTACTTCCTTAATAGACGACACTTACCCTTAATCGGGTTATCCTTATACGCCTCTTGTCACAAACTGGGATTCATTTCCATGATCCACACACTCCATATCTTACAACATATCTCATTCCTCACATAACAAACATATCAAACCTTTCTTGTTTCGGCGCACACCTGATAACATCGTATTCATTTTAAGCACCTAACGTATACATATCATAGCATAGCAAGGGAAATTGCCTAGCACAATATCAACACAAACACCATAAGATCGGTTCACACAAGGAACCTTCCACCATAGTTAGTATATATAGTGAGCCTAGAGATTATTGTCAATCTCATGCTAAGCTCGTTACCAACCTCGTTACCGTCCAGTTATATCGAACGGTTAACTTAAACCCAAGGTGTGTCGGATATAGTAATCCCAAGCCACCGATAAATAGAATGACATTCGTATGCCCCTGTGGCCCGACGTGAGTCAGTAACTAGCTTTGGATAAGCTAAGGGAAGGTAGAAACCAAATTGGAATACCACCTATACATACACCAAGAGAGCCGAACCGGATATGACATCGACTCTCGTCCATCACACGCGTGGCCGGAACAACCGGACTCCTCACCCCCCATTAGTACATATACACTTATAAATAAGTAGTTAGAGATCCATTATGGAGCCTACCACATCCACACACCATACGGTATCATAACCGAGTTAAGCACACAAGGGAGGTTCACACACTTGCATACAACAACAATGTCCAACTAACTCACACATAGCCGTGGTTAGCTCGTTCCCAAGGTTTGGGCCGTCTACTCCGAATACCGATCACTCATGTGTTCCTAGATTTGGTTAACTAAGGTTTAACACATATTTGAGGTTAAATGGTATCGGAGGCCAAATTCGCCACATAAATGAATTACTATAAACTCATTACATGTTTTAATCTTACAAGGTGGCAAACACTCAGTAAAACATATTGGCATACAAGCCGGTGTAATCCGGTAGGACACAGGTTGCAAGAAAACCATACCTGTCACCGGAGTCCACTTTACCACGTCCACTTATGTTCCTCGAGCAATTCTCGAACAACTGATAACATTACATGTACTTTTATTAACATCGGGGTAGCATGATTATTTAATGTCTAATGCTTATAACTTTTTCCCCGTTAACTTAGTTACATAACTTCACTCTTTAACTTGTTTTACTTTTACATTTCAATACAACTTTTTACCCACTTAATTGTCATTAAAACTCACCTAACATGTCCTTAACAACTTTATAACATCATTACTAATCAATCCCCATCATTACATATCATTTCATAACCTTAACCCATGTTTTTGGTCCGACCGGACTTACCGACCGGACTTGTCCATGTCCGGTCGATTCCAGAACATATTTCCGCCAAAATTTTCTACTCCGACCGACCTTGTAAGTCCGGTCGCATGTTCGGTCTTTTCCCGAGAGTTTCTTCCCTTTGGAAATTTAGCCCGACCGGACTTGCCAAGTCCGGTCCTATGTCCGGTCCATTCCAGAAGCTAATTCTCGCAGGGTAAACTGGGCCCGACCGAACTTGCAAGTCCGGTCGCAAGTCCGGTCTGCCCCAAATCTTTGTTTTCCTTTTACACTCAACTCCAAACTTCACCCCATATGACCTAGTACATCCTAACCTCATTTGAGCACTTCAAACACACCTTAAGATATCCTTAAACACTCACAAAACTCTTTTTCTAATTCCTTAAACCTTTACTTATATCTTCACAAAATTTCTAACACTTACAATGTTTTCTCCTAGTTTCTTAAGTGGTGTTTCATCCATAATAACCTCTATACCAAAGTGTTTCCTCACCATCATAACATCATCCCAAGCATCTTCTCTTACTAACCAAATCTTCTTTTTCACAACTCCTTAAAGTTCCTTTCTCAAAACCTTATCTATACATTATTCCCACCTTGCACATCACATAACCTAAACCTTAAACAAACTTCTCCAAGACTTTAATACATTCTCAAAAACACATATTGAATTCCTAGAACTTCCAAGACAATGCCTAAATCCTTATAGCACCTTAGAACACCTTAATGCATGTGTTCTTCCTTAGTGAAGCATGTATCCATTCCTAACGATTCCTAGTTCACCCAAGTTCATTTAAGCACTTAGAATTCCTTATACATTTTACAAATTTCGCCATGGGTTCTCTTAGCACATCATCATTCCAAAACTCATAGTTTTCACCATTAAACACTCAAGAACACCCAATTCCATCAAGAACACTATCACTCACAAAACTTCACCAAATTTACACTACATCACAATATAGTGCACAATTAAACTTGCTTGGCACTTAGGCCCTTAAATAACATGGCTCTTAGGCCCTTAAATTGCATAATCCTTAAACACTGAATTTCCACAATACATAAGCCTTTGACCTGCAATTACACACACCAAGACATATGTTCCTTTACTAGTCTCCTTGAGAACACCTTACTAAGTCATTCACCATTTGCTCTTTAGGTAGTTTTAACAAGCATTATAAGCTCATTTCTCCTAAGGCATTAAACCACATTGAGATAGCATATTTACCTCTTCTCCACTCAAACTTCTTTCTTGTTTCCTCTTAAAACCGGTAAGGCATTTCACTCCTTGTCAACTACTTAACAATATACAAACATCATAATGAGTTTCAAGCTTTAAGCTCCATCTCATTGTAAACCCTAATTACATATATTGTTTTAACACATCAAGGTAATTGTTTTACCTTTGAATGGAAAGAGAGCTTGAATGAGTACCAAGAGAGGACTCCTCCTAGCCCTTGGAAGATTTAAATGAAGCTAAAACAAGACAAGAGAAGACACCATTACAAGGTGCATTTTCGGTCAACACCAAAAATGAAGGAAATGGAATTTTCTTTGGTTTTTCCTTACCTTGAAGCAAAGGTGATCACAAGGCATAAAAATATTAGCTCAAGCTCCTTCCATGGAAGTTCTCCTTGGCACCGAAATGGTGGTTTTGATGATTTGAAAAGACAATGTTGTAGAGCTTGCTCCAACTAAGAGAACGGTAGTCTCGGAATTAAATTCGGAGCATGGAGTCATAAGTTACAAGTGAAGGAAGATGAAGAATGATATGGTTCTGTTGGAAACCGATGGAGAGAGGAGGAAGAAGATGGCTACCGTGGGAAATGAAAGGAAAGAAGAGAATGAGGAGATAAGTTTGCTTTTGTTAAGATATTTATTCTTATAAAGCAAATAGTACATTAATTAGTCATTCTTTCTTTTCTTAGTAAACTAACAAGGGTGGTGAGTCACCACACCTTAAAAACCGGCCCCCAATAGTACCTAGGGGTATTTTAGACTTTATTAATCAATTGTCTCACTTATAGTAACATATGTTACAAACTAGCTTATAAAAATCACTATTCATAAAAACAAGGCACATAGAAGTGAAATTTTTGATTTCCCATTGATATAGACTTCCAAATGTGATACTATAAGTACACATGTTAATTAAAGAGTAATGATGGACATTTATCCATTCAAAACTCATTTACAAGACAATTTTTCAAAAACGTGCTTTAAGACTCCTTAAAGCACATTTTGCGTTTTAACTTGTTTTCAAGCTTGGTTTTCTTTAGTAATTGATTTAATATGTTCATTAACATATATAAATAAGGCATAGGTATGACCATTAGGTCTTATACAATTTATCCCAAGCTTAGAGCACATTTTAGCCCATATTGACCTTAAGGTATTTTTTGTGTTTGTTTGGTTTCATTGTCTACCAAAGTTTCCTAAGGACTTAATTAGCCTTATAAAGTCATAATTAACATTATCAAGTCTTGGTAGGCTCTTTGGGTCCTAGCCAAGTTCACTCCAAGCTTAGAGCATTTTTGCTCAAACCGTGTCTTAGTGTTTTATTGTGTTTTACCATGGTTTAAATGGTTCATTTATATTCTAAGGCACTTTTTAGCCTTTAAATACCATAGTTTAACATTTACACAACATACCAAGGTTTGGGGTATTTCAATCTACCCCCCTTAAAAGAACTTCGTCCTCGAAGTTCGCATTTCCTCGCATCATTGGATTAGAATACGGGAATTACTTATAGCCATAAAACTTCCATTACCAACCACCCTTTACATCCAACCTCGGACTTAATGGTCCGGGCAACATATCCACATTATACATAAAATATCATACTCACATGGTAACCTCGGACTTAATGGTCCGGGTACCTTCACCACACTTGCACCTATACAATACCCCTCAGACTTAGGTATGGGTGACATAACCACATTTAGACACATAGGTCTATGTAACACAACACATTTAGACTCATAGGTCTTGATAGCATACACTTTAGGAGATCAAAGTCAAAATAACCTTTATCACACATACCAAACAACATGTCACAGCATGTATATCAAACAGAAATACCTTTTCCATCTCTCCATGGGTTCGAATCCCACGTTGAGTACATATACACTGTGATCCCGCAGAACCCGGTCGCGATGGACACCTTCTGGTCCCCGTTCCTTTGGGAGATCAAAACATTCACTTAATTTTTTAACATATGTACTTCTCATGTCACCGGTCCAAAGACAAAGGCTCATACGTCCTCAGCTTGTGAGCAAGTACTACAAAAATATTCTTTACTAGGTTAAGTATAAGGTCTTTTATTCAAAAATATTAATCGATTGTTTGAAAACACCAATTGAAAATCCTTTTGAAAACACCACACAACTCCAAGTCCAATTTATGCTCCTTGTATTTTTCTTAACATGGTTGTTTGTGACCACTTACAGGGAGCTTCAAGAGTCATCCAACCCTGATGTGATCAGCATCAGTGTTGAACTATCTTTCCACCCCAATTTGTGTTCGGCTTCCCTTGATCTCATGATAATCAAGTTTCACCTCCCACTTCTTTTTCAACCAACTATTAATTCAAGCATATCCCATTTTCTATCTTTGAATCCTTCTAGTCATAATCATAACATCTCCAAGGGATAGAACTCCGTCTATCAATCATCATCCAAATCCAACTTAATTCAAGTTACCTAGGGAATTTAATTCTCACTAGGTTCTATGTCGGTCTCATAACCCTTCATAAATCACAACACTGTATATATATACATATATTTTTTATCAAATACAATACATGGTTTACATTTATGCACCATCGGGGTTTTAGTTCCCGGGAGTTTCTTTACTCCCTTCCACTTGTACTCTCACACACCACTGTTAACAAAATAAACACACTTCCCACAATGGTATTCGCATCTTCTGTGCGCAATTACCACAATTTAACCATAAATGAGTGCGTATGTTTGTATAACACACGCGCCAACCATCATAACAAATTATTTGTGCTATGCACAAACAAATCACGTATACTTATACGGTAATACACACCAAGCGGCTTTACGCTCTACCCCCCTTAAAAGGGATTACGCCCACGTAATCAATCACTGAACATTAGCTTAAAATGTTCTGCCGGCGTGAAGTGTTTTAACTTCCACGCGGTCTGGTACACAATGCGTTTTGGTTAGAGGATTTTAACCATATTGGTGGTTTAATCCCTAAACCAAGAATTCTTATTAGAGTTTATCTAACTCATAACCGGTTTCGGTCCTGGCCTGTGAGGCTTCTAGGCATTGATGACTAGCCATCCATTCATATCCACACTGTATTTGGCATTTGCTGCATGGGCTCACTGGCCTCTGCTGCGCCATTCTGGTAATTATAGGGCTAGTTTGCCCCATTCGTTACTGTTACTGTATTGTACATCTCCAATGTATTACCATTATTTGGGAAGAATGGCTTCTCAACCGACGCATGGTATCTCTTACCCTGAGCGAATTCGGTGAGTTTCACGATTTTCCATCCACTTCTCCAGTAGCTTATAGCGTAAACTACTATATAATTCACAATGATTGACTTGCTTCTACGACTTACTGTCGGTTGAGATTGAGCTACTACCTAGTGTGTAGTGCTCTCTCAGCTATTTACATATTTGGGGTATATTCCATACCGATATTTGGCAGTTAGTGCTACTGTAGTCACTTACTGTTAATCATGTCTCCATATTTGGTTTTATACAAGTACTCTTTTATTGGTGCGGCCTTGCATTTCCTATGCATCGGCCATTATAGTATCATAGGTTTCTTTCTACATCCACCACAATTACCATTTCCAATCCTAGCTATCCCACTCGATCATTACTGCGCAAGTGCAATACCAAAACACTCAGTCATACAGAGTGCAGAGGCATAAACTCCTGACAGTAAATCTCTTATGCGAGCAAATAATTTTCACTGTGTTTCACTAAAATTCTTATCACATATCACTTGTTTCCGGCTTACTGCTCGGTTCGTTTGCTATCACTTACTGTCGCATCTCCACTGGGGTTAACTCATAACTGCTCACTCACCATTTATCATCTAACAATACTCATACAACGGTCGCTTATTGCGCACCGTGTCCTTACTCATTATATAACATCAACTTATACTGCATCCGCTATTATTAGCTTCCGCCATTACACTGGGTTTATCCGGCCACTTATTTGGCTGATTTTTGAATATGTATTTTTTTTTGAGCTTTCATGTTCCTTGAGCGTTGTTCGCTACTCATTTAGCATCACACACCTATGGTGGTCGCTATCAACTTATCTCTTCCTTTCTACACAACTGGTATAACACTTCCTTTGTATTATTGTTATTCAAATCATTCTAGGGTAATAACCACATGGTTAATCTCTGGCATATCTCTCGAACTTGGTTCATATAGCTACCGCTCCTGCGGTCTCACAATATCGAGAGGTATCCCCACTCTTAATGCAGTGGTTCGTTCTCCGCTCTATTTACTGTAGAACATATATTTCTGCAACTGATCAATTTACATAACACAAGTTGTTGTGGCTTATAAGCCTTACTGTCACAATTCCTCCCAAGTTGTCTCTTGGCAACTTAGGGTCTTACTGTTGAGTAGGTTATCTTCAGCGTTTAATCCAAGTAATTGTTTCAAATCTTGCGTTTCAATTATATGCTTCATCCAACAATGTTTAATCCAAATACCCCTCAAGGATTGTTCCGGGTGTTATCAAAATATGCCATTGCATTTGGCTTGTGTTTAAGGGTACTTTCAGTAAACTACGCCTTCTCCAATGTCTTACATAACAGTCGGTGTACTTCGCACCTCCTGTAACTTAAATATTTCCTTGCACACATTCATTGATTCCCTCAGTTTCTTTGATTTAGCTGGGTTCCTTTACTTCGACCATTCATGGTAATCCTTAGCTCTTGTTTGATTTATACTGCTGACCGTAGAACGGAGTCGACTACTTCCCGTGTTCTGGACTCTACTCGTATACATATATGGGGTATCATACTGATACATTACTACTTACCCAACTAACCTATAAGTAGGTCTGTCAGGCCCACATGCTCCTATCGGAGTGCGGTCGTCCCACAACACAGTTGGTACACTCGTAGTGTCCGTCACACGCCTAGGTGAAGTATTCTGTTGTCAACTCCCTTATATTGTCCCGTGACAATATTCATTCCTTGCTTCCCGAACTTAATCGAGGGAAAGTTTATCCACTGTTGTATCCTTGTCAACTGTCCTCGGTTTACTGGTTTGGTGTAAAAGAAGGTTAGAAAGAAGTGTTGGTTTGAAAGAAAATCCGGTTTTGAAAAGAAAAATGGTTTGAGTAACTCTGAGTTTGAAAGAAAATTTCCATGGTTTCACAACATCTTCTTACCTTAACCAAGTCTAGCTTCTTGCTGACTGGTGTATTTACAATTACGGGGGTTTAGGCTAACGGGCCTTTTCCATGTTATAATGATCTCACTTAACTTCATGGTACTTTACCAAGTACTTCGTAGTGGTTATAAATTTCCCGAACAGCCCTGTTATAGCAGCACTTGCTATGGCAAGTGCGCCATGCTAGCTGGCTATCGGTTCAACACATACTGGTTGTGGTATTGTTTTTACCCGCGCTATCATCAGTGGCCTTGTTGGCCCTTATTTGTTCTTACGGTCTCGACAATAACCTTTGGGTAACTTCTCACTGTATTCACACAATAGTTATCAACTGGGGTGTCTCCCATTCTTGGAGTCCCCTTTTTACTTAGCATTATTTCTCTTTGTAGCCCGTTCCACGCATCGTCGTGGTTACTGAGAACTTGTCTCTTGTTTGGACACTACGTTGTAGTTCCTTTATCGGTTGATATACCGTTGGTGTATCCCTAATAACTGTGGTTCCGTAGACACTTGTCTCGGGTTTCATCAATCCACTTCTTGCCTGTTGCACGATTAGTGCGTTGCAAGCTGGTTATTCTCGACTGCTCGGCATGTCGACCCAGGTTTGCCGGAAATTCTATTCTCTTACACCAAATGCTTCATTCCTCGCTATGAAATGCGGTTAACACTGTTTAGATGGAAACCGTCTCCGGGATTCCAGTTTTCGGGATCTACCGTATGACAGGTCTTCCGTACTTCAAAGGTAATTTAATAGCAGCCAGATCGGGTATTCCCGAGTAGAGTGGACTTCCATCTCTCTGGCGTCCTTTCCCAAGTTTTAAAACAGGGATGTGGAGGGTGGGATGAATATAGTAGGTTTCCAGTATTCACTGGTAGTTCCTTACTAGCGTATCTCTCACGTATCACTCAACCCTTAACCCAAAGTACTAAAATCCTAACTCGGTACTTCCTAGCTCGGTAATTCAGTCATCAGAGTGATACTTCGCTCTGATACCACTTTTGTAACACCCCATCCAACAACAAACACATAACAACCAATCTGCAGCGGAATACACACCTCATTAAATAACTTAATTCGTTGGTGTTACACGCCGTAACCACCCACGTGGCTAACAAGGCTAATACATATACATTGTACCGGTCTGATGGGCTAAATTCCCGAGCACTACACAATAAATCCTTATCCCATTTCAACATTATTATACACAAAACTCCCATACATCACAACACACTCCCAAACTAATGTCGATAACAATTTCGGTCTTACTACGCCTACAGTACATACTAATTTAAATGGCTACCCATGTACATTCAGCTACCCGTCCTACTCTCGAACGGCTTCCAGCTCCTTGTACCTGAAATAGAAAAGGTAGAAAAGGGTGGCCCCCAAGGGGCTCAGCACCTTTGCTGGTATGGTAATCCGCAGCCCACATGCTACCGGGCCACGCACAACTAATTGTCGTCTTAGCATGCGGGTTGATTACATTTAAATCGTGCATGCAACTGTAAACACACAACACAAAAAACTTCGCCTCAATGGGCTCAACAAACGGATAATACATCCTTACTTGATAAGTCACTCATGGTATTCATTAACCCTAGAGGTTCCTCCTCTAACGGAGCTACTTCCTTAATAGACGACACTTACCCTTAAATCGGGTTATCCTATACGCCTCTTGTCACAAACTGGGATTCATTTCCATGATCCACCACTCCATATCTTACAACATATCTCATTCCTCACATAACAAACATAATCAAACCTTTTGTTTCGGCGCACACCTGATAACATCGTATTCATTTTAAGCACCTAACGTATACATATCATAGCATAGCAAGGGAAATTGCCTAGCACAATATCAACACAAACACATAAGATCGGTTCACACAAGGAACCTTCCACCATAGTTAGTATATATATAGTGAGCCTAGAGATTATTGTCAATCTCATGCTAAGCTCGTTTACCAACCTCGTTACCGTCCAGTTATATCGAACGGTTAACTTAAACCCAAGTGTGTCGGATATAGTAATCCCAAGCACACCGAAATAACATTCGTATGCCCCTGTGGCCCGACGTGAGTCAGTAACTAGCTTTGGATAAGCTAAGGGAAGGTAGAAACCAAATTGGAATACCACCTATACATACACAAGAGAGCCGAACCGGATATGACATCGACTCTCGTCCATCACACGCGTGGCCGGAACAACCGGACTCCTCACCCCCCATTATACATATAACTTATAAATAAGTAGTTAGAGATCCATTATGGAGCCTACCACATCCACACACCATACGGTATCATAACCGAGTTAAGCACACAAGGGAGGTTCACACACTGCATACAACAACAATGTCCAACTAACTCACACATAGCCGTGGTTAGCTCGTTCCCAAGGTTGGGCCGTCTACTCGAATACCGATCACTCATGTGTTCCTAGATTGGTTAACTAAGGTTTAACACATATTTGAGGTTAAATGGTATCGGAGGCCAAATTCGCCACATAAATGAATTACTAAAACTCATTACATGTTTTAATCTTACAAGGTGGCAAACACTCATAAAACATATTGGCATACAAGCCGGTGTAATCCGGTAGGACACAGGTTGCAAGAAAACCATACTGTCACCGGAGTCCACTTTACCACGTCCACTTATGTTCCTCGAGCAATTCTCGAACAACTGATAACATTACATGTACTTTTATTAACATCGGGGTAGCATGATTATTAATGTCTAATGCTTATAACTTTTTCCCCGTTAACTTAGTTACATAACTCACTCGTTAACTTGTTGTTTTACTTTTACATTTCAATACAACTTTTTACCCACTTAATTGTCATTAAAACTCACCTAACATGTCCTTAACAACTTTATAACATCATTACTAATCAATCCCCATCATTACATATCATTTCATAACCTTAACCCATGTTTTGGTCCGACCGGACTTACCGACCGGATGTCCATGTCCGGTCGATTCCAGAATATTTCCGCCAAAATTTTCTACGCTCCGACCGACCTTGTAAGTCCGGTCGCATGTTCGGTCTTTTCCGAGAGTTTCTTCCTTTGGAAATTTAGCCCGACCGGACTTGCCAAGTCCGGTCTATGTCCGGTCCATTCCAGAAGAAATTCTCGCAGGGTAAACTGGGCCCGACCGAACTTGCAAGTCCGGTCGCAAGTCCGGTCTGCCCCAAATCTTTGTTTTCCTTTACACTCAACTCCAAACTTCACCCCATGACCTAGTACATCCTAACCTCATTTGAGCACTTCAAACACACCTTAAGATATCCTTAACACTCACAAAAACTTTTTCTAATTCCTTATTTACTTATATCTTCACAAAATTTCTAAACACTTACAATGTTTTCTCCTAGTTTCTTAAGTGGTGTTTCATCCATAATAACCTATATACCAAAGTGTTTCCTCACCATCATAACATCATCTCCCAAGCATCTTTCTTACTAACCAAATCTTCTTTTTCACAACTCCTTAAAGTTCCTTTCTCAAAACCTTATCTATACATATTCCCACCTTGCACATCACATAACCTAAACCTTAAACAAACTTCTCCAAGACTTTAATACATTCTCAAAAACATATTGAATTCCTAGAACTTCCAAGACAATGCCTAAATCCTTATAGCACCTTAGAACACCTTAATGCATGTGTTCTTCCTAGTGAAGCATGTATCCATCCTAACGATTCCTAGTTCACCCAAGTTCATTTAAGCACTTAGAATTCCTTATACATTTTACAAATTTCGCCATGGGTTCTCTTAGACATCATCATTCCAAAACTCATAGTTTTCACCATTAAACACTCAAGAACACCCAATTCCATCAAGAACACTATCACTCACAAAACTTCACCAAATTTACACTATCACAAATAGTGCACAATAAACTTGCTTGGCACTTAGGCCCTTAAATAACATGGCTCTTGGAGCCCTTAATTGCATAATCCTTAAACACTGAATTTCCACAATACATAAGCCTTTGACCGCATTACACACAAAGACATATGTTCCTTACTAGTCTCCTTGAGAACACCTTACTAAGTCATTCACCATTTGCTCTTTAGGTAGTTTTAACAAGCATTATAAGTCATTTCTCCTAAGCATTTAAACCACATTGAGATAGCTATTTACCTCTTCTCCACTCAACTCTTCTTGTTTCCTCTTAAAACCGGTAAGGCTTTCACCTTGTCAAACTACTAACATATACAAAATCTAATGAGTTTTCAAGCTTTAAGCTCCATCTCATTGTAAACCTAATTACATATATGTTTAACACATCAGGTAATTGTTTTACCTTGAATGGAAAGAGAGCTTGAATGAGTACCAAGAGAGGACTCCTCCTAGCCCTTGGAGATTTAAATGAAGCTAAAACAAGACAAGAGAAGACACCATTACAAGGTGCATTTTCGGTCAACACCAAAAATGAAGGAAATGGAATTTCTTTGGTTTTTCCTTACCTTGAAGCAAAGGTGATCACCAGGCATAAAAATTAGCTAAGCTCCTTCCATGGAGTTTCCTTGGCACCGAAATGGGTGGTTTTGATGATTTGAAAGACATGTTTAGAGCTTGCTCAACTAAGAGAACGTAGTCTCGGAATAAATTCGGAGGGAGTCATAAGTTAACAAGTGAAGGAAGATGAGAATGAGTATGGTTCTGTTGGAAACGAGGGAGAGAGGAGGAAGAAGATGGCTACCGTGGGAAATGAAAGGAAAAGAAGAATGAGGAGATAAGTTGCTTTTGTTAAGATATTTATTCTTATAAAGCAAATAGTACATTAATTAGATTCTTTCTTTTCTTAGTAAACTAACAAGGGGGTGAGTCACCACACCTTAAAACCGGCCCCCAATAGTACCTAGGGGTATTTTAGACTTTATTAATCAATTGTCTCATATAGTAAATAGTTACAACTAGATTTAAAAATCATATCACAAAAACAAGGCAATAGAAGTGGAAATTTTTGATTTCCCATTGATATAGACTTCCAAATGTGATACTATACAGTACACATGTAATTAAAGAGTAATGATGGACATTTATCCATTCAAAACTCATTTACAAGACAATTTTTCAAAAACGTGCTTTAAGACTCCTTAAAGCACATTTTGCGTTTTAACTTGTTTTCAAGCTTGGTTTTCTTTAGTAATTGATTTAATATGTTCATTAACATATAAATAAGGCATAGGTATGACCATTAGGTCTTATACACATTTATCCCATGCTTAGAGCACATTTTAGCCCATATTGACCTTAAGGTATTTATTTGTGTTTTGTTTGGTTTCATTGTCTACCAAAGTTTCCTAAGGACTTAATTAGCCTTATAAAGTCATAATTAAACATTATCAAGTCTTGGTAGGCTCTTTGGGTCCTAGCCAAGTTCACTCCAAGCTTAGAGCATGTTTTTGCTCAAACCGTGTCTTTAGTGTGTTTTATTGTGTTTACCATGGTTTAAATGGTTCATTTATATTTCTAAGGCACTTTTTAGCCTTTAAATACCATAGTTTAACATTTACACAACATACCAAGGTTTGGGGTATTTCAAATATAGACAAAATGAAATACCCTAAACTTAGATATGGTGTTTAAGTGATAAGCTAAGATATAAGAAGGCTACATAAGACCTTAGAAACATTAGGAAACAATTTAAATCAAAGGAAACACCATAAGAGCAGTTTAAGCAAAAACGTGCTCAAAGCTTGGAGAGACTCGGGTGAGCACCCAAATATCATTCTAAGACCTTAGTAATATCCTAATAGTCATTTTAAGTCAATTACCAAAGAAAACCAAGCTCAAAAACAAGTTAAAACACAAATTGTGCTTTAAGGACTCTGAAAGCACATTTTTTGAAAAATTGTCTTAGAAAGGGGTTTTAAGTGGCTAAATGCCCATGATTACTCCTTAATTAACTTGTGTACTAATTAGTATCACATTAGGAAGCCTAAATCAATGGGAAATAAAAAAATTCACAATTATGTGCACTAGTTTGTGAATAGTAATCAAATAGTGCCTAGTTTAGTCTTTAGTCAATTAAGTTTAGTTAATTGGTCGAACAAGACCATGACTTGCCTAATTAATGAGGGGGCCGGTTTTCTAAGGGTGTGAGTCACCAAGAGTAGCCAACTAATGTTAGAAGCAGAAGAGAAAAGTAAGTGGTTTTACTATTTACTTTAAGGAATCAAAATATCTTATATGCCACCTCTCTCCTCCTTTCTTCATTATTTCTTCTTCTTCTTCACCGATTTCTCTTGCTCTCTTTCTTCTTCATTCACGTGGAAGACAGCTTCATGCTAGCTCCATCTTCCTTTGACCACTACTTGCTCATTTTAGCTCCAAAACCAAAACAAAACACATAGCCTTCTTAGTTAGCTCAAGCTCCTTCTTATCTTTTCAAAACTTCAAGAGCTTTGATTTGGTGCCAAGACAAACCGCCATTAGAGGAGGAAACTCAAGCTTGGAGACTCCATTAGCTTCTCCATTCTCTTAAGGTAAAGAATATGTAAGAAAAATCAAGTTACCACCATTTCTTCACATGTCCGAAAATTATCACTGATGGGGCTTCATGTTTATGCCTTGTTCTAGCTTGTTTTCAATTCTCCAAGGACTAGAGGAGGTCCTTCTTGCTAATATCCAAGCCTATTCTAAGACTCCAAGGTAAAACAATCAATTTAATACCTTAAAGCACATTTTTAACCTAGGGTTTGTTCCTTAAGGTTAATGTATTATCTAGCACTCATTATAGTCATTGGATATTGGTTAGAACATTGGCAAGGAGAGTTTAAGAGGTGACCGAGTGTAACACCCCTACTACGCACATAACATTACTTGAAATCGCAGCGGAAATTAAACAACTAAACAATATCTAAACGATTGGTGCTACAACGCCGTCAACCCCCCACGTGGTTAACCAGGCTGAATAAATACAAGTGTATCGGTCTGATGATCAGACTCCCGAGCATAGAACTAATAACCACATATATATTAACATAATACCGAGTGTTTACTTACATCCTTCACTGTAAACCATTCACAACCAAAATATATAACGCCACGGGAGCACAGGCGCATCCCGGGCCAACATCCAAAAGTAATCAAAGAAAACCTGCAGCCTAGAATCTAAAGCCATTCCGCTTCTTCGATCCTCATCCTGCAGTAAAAGAAATATGGAGCCCCCGAGGGGGTCAGCAACCCTTGGCTGGTATGGTTAACGCGCAGCCCATCGGCTACCGGGATGCGCGCAACTAATTGTCATGATGACATGGCATTCATTTTAAAACACACAACTTATACATATATATCATAACATGGGTATTGTACACAACATCACACACATCACACAAGAACAATTCCTTTATGGAAGAGAACCAACACAGTTAGTCCCCATAGAGAGCCTAGAGAATGTTGCCATGCTCATGCTAAGCTCGTTACATAACTCGTTACCGTCCTGTTAGATTGAATGGATAACTTAACACAAGGTGCCTTGGATATAGAGATCCAAGCCCACTGAAATAACACATAGTATGCCCCTGTGGCCCGACGTGAGTCAGTAAAATAGCCTTGGTTAAGCTAAAGGGAAGGTTGGAAACCAAATTGGAAAACAACCATAACATACAAAGAGAATCGAACCGGTTATGACATCGACTCCCATACTCACACACGTGGCAGGAACAGACCGGACTCCTCACTTCCCCCGTTAGCACTTGTTAGCAGTTCATTATTGAACTCCATACACAATTTACAATAATAGGTCGAGTCTTGTTAGACACGCACAAGGGAAGAGAGAGTCATACTCAACAACATAATATATTTAACAACTGTAAACTCTTTACATGGTTTAATCTTACAAAGTTTTAAACACACAGCAAAACAAGCAACACACAAGCCGGTGTAAACCGGTAGGCAACAGACTGCAAGAAAACCATACCTTGGTCCTTGCTTCGATTGATTTCCACGTAGGTCACTCCTATACAGGTTTAAGAATGTCTAACATGATTGTCTAACACGATTGATTTCCACCGTAGCACTTGTTAGCAGTCATACTCAACTTCAAACTTACTAAATGTTTAACATGATTGTATGACATGTTTTAATACCCAACTAATCCTTCCTTACCTACATTATACCCTAGGGGGTTAACTACATTTGTCACATTCTTTATTTATTATTTTTTTTATAAGTTTTGGTCTGTCCGACCCACCGTCCGACCCACAACTGGGTCGGACCCTTCCAATGATTTTCGGGTTTGAAAAACTTAACTTGTCCGACCCATATCTGACCCAACCTTCTGGGTCGGACCATTCCAGAGATTTTATCGACCTTTGAACATACATGTCCGACCCATGTCTGACTCACTCGACTGGGTCGGACCATTACAGAACTTTTACCACCTTACAAAACACGACTGTCCGACCCACGTCCGACTCACTCGACTGGGTCGGACCATTCCAGAATATTTCCCGTCCTTCAAAACATGACCGTCCGACCCATGTCCGACCCAAGTCCTCTGGGTCGGACCGTTCCAGAACAATTTCCTGACATCTAACAGAGGCTGTCCGACCCAAACTTGGGTCGGACCCCTGGGTCGGACGCCACCAAAACTTGCCCAAACTTTGTCAAATCTTCACCAAACTTCTCCTAAAGCCTCCTAATGTTTTCTAACAACATTTGGTACACTTATATCCACATACAACATCCATGAAACTCATTATCTATCACCTTAAACACTTACTCATTTCATACCAAAATTCCTAACACTTATGTTATTTCCTCCTTAGTTTTCCAAGTGGTGTTTCATACCTAAGATAACTACTATCCCAAAATGCTTTTCCTCATTTTAACATCATCTCCCAAGCATCATTTCTTACCACCTAAACCCTAGTTGATGTCTAAGTCCCTTTGTTTACCTAGAACACCTTAAGACATTATTTCTTCTCTTGTAAAATACTTAAGCATTTCCAACATTTCTAGTTCACCAAGCCTTATATAAACACTTAGAACTTCTTGCTTCTTACCTAAATTTTTACATGGATTCTCCTAAACATTACTAAGCCAAAACACATTGTTTTCTCCACCAAGCACACAAGAACACCTAAATTCACCAAGAACACTCTCACACACAAAGTTTCACCAAATTTACACTACATAACAATATAGTGCATAATTTAAATTGCATGGCACTTAGGCCCTTAAAATGCATGGCTCTTAGGCCCTTAAAGTGCATAACCCGTAAACACTGAATTTCCACAATATATATGCCTTTAACCTGCAATTACATACAACAACACATATGTCCTTTTACTAGTCTCCTTGAGAACATCTCACTAGGTCATTATCATTAGCTCTTTAAGAAGTTTTAACAAGCATTATAAGCTCATTTCTCCTAAGGCATTAAACACATTAGGTTAGCATGTTTACCTCTTTTCACACAAACTTCTTTCTTGTTTAAAATCGGCTAGGTACTTGATTCCTTGTTGACTACTAAACAATATACAAGCAATGAAATGAGTATACAAGCTTAATGCTTCATCTCATTGTAAACCCTAGGTTTTCATTATTTCAAAAACATTAATGTAGTTGTTTTACCTTGGTCTTTGAAGAGAGTTTGAATATCTATCAAGAGAGGACTCCACCTAGTCCTTGAAATGTTGGAATGAAGCTAAAACAAAGGCATATAAAGAGCACCTTCAATGGGCATTTTCGGTCAACAACAAAACATGGAGGAAATGAAGTTTTTATTTGAGATTCCTTACCTAGAAGCAAGGGAGAACAATAATATGTAGAAATATAAGCTCAAGCTCCTTCAATGGTGGAACTCCATGGCACCGAAATGGTGATCTTGAAGCTTTGAGAAGATAGGAATGAAGAGCTTGATGAGACTAAGAGAATGGTGGTGTTTGTTTTTTATTTGGTTAAGTGAGCTAGAAGTTACAAGAGATCAAAGATGGAGTTTAATGGTGGTGGTATGGTATTACCATGAAAGAGAGGAAGAAGAGAGGTTGAAGAGAGCTTGGAACCGTGGGAATGCAAGGAAGAAGGGAGAAATGAAGATAAACTTGCTTTTAGAAGATATTTGTAGTTATAAAGTAAATAGTACTTTAGTTAGTCATATTTATTTTCTTAACATGTTAACAAGAGAGTGGTGAGTCACCACACTTAAGAAAACCGGCCCCCAATAGTACTTAGGGGTATTTTAGTCTTCATTTGTCAATTGTCTCACTTATAGTAACATATGTTACAAACTAGCTTATAAAAGTCACTATTCAAAAACAAGGCACATAGAAGTGAAATTTTTGATTTCCCATTGATATAGACTTCCAAATGTGATACTATATAGTACACATATTAATTAAAGAGTAATGATGGACATTTAGCCATTCAAAACTCATTTACAAGACAATTTTTCAAAAATGTGCTTTAAGACTCCTTAAAGCACATTTTGTGTTTTAACTTCTTTTCAAGCTTGGTTTTCTTTGCTAATTGATTTAATATATTCATTAGTATATAAATAAGGTCTTGGTAAGTTCATTAGGTCTTAACCAAGCTTATCCCAAGCTTAGAGCACATTTTGGCCTTTATTAACCTTAAAGCACATTTTGTGTTTCCTATCGTTTAGATTTGTTTACTAGTGCTTCTAAGACCCTTTTTAGTCTTAATATACCATATTTAAATGTTTAAACAACATAACTAGGTTTGGGGTATTTCAATCTACCCCCCTTAAAAGAACTTTGTCCCCAAAGTTCATACTTCCACATATCCTAAATGTTAGAACGGGAACACATATCAACAACACCTCCATAACAACATTAACAACATCTTTACATTACATCGGACACACGGTCCAAACAACAAAACATCACAACATCATTCAGACTCAGCGGTCTGTAACATAACAGGGTAACAACATAACAACACAACACAGACAATGTATCCAAATACATGTCATACGCATAACCGAAACGGCTCTACCCCCCTTAAATAGGGGTACGCCCCGTACCCTATACATACAAACACTAAGAAGTAAACAATGACGGGTACTTCGCCTTCATCTTATCTTTCAGCTCCCAAGTGGCCTCCTCAACGTCCTGGTTAGACCAGAGAACCTTCACTAGTCTCACAGACTTATGGCGAGCGTCTCGAGTCTTGGTATCCAAAATGCGTACTAGAGTCTCCACTGATCGCATGGTCGGCTCTAAAGTTAGCCTTTCAGGCTGAAGTACATGAGACGGATGAGACATTATTTCTTCAACTGGGACACATGAAATACATCATGTACCTTGCCCAGCTCGGCGGGTAAATCAAGTCTGTAAGCTACCGGGCCAATCTGCTCCGTCACAACATAAGGCCCCACATATTCGGGCTCAACTTGCCTTTCTGGCCAAAACGAAACACTTCCTTCATGGCGGATACTCTCAAAAAACCTGATCGCCCACGGCGAACTCCAGGTCACGTCTGTGCACATCTGCGTATGACTTCTGTCTATCCTGAGCTGTTTTCATGTTAGCCCGGATCTGGCGAACTTCTGCCTGAACTTGCTCTAGATACTCTGGTCCTATAATGACCGTCTCACTCGACTCATCCCAGCATAATGGCGTGCGGCATGGTCTACCGTACAAAGCCTGGAAGGGAGACATCTTGATCGAAGCATGGTAACTGTTGTTGTAGCTAAACTCGATCAGATGTAACTTGTCAATCCAGCTGGTCTGAAAGTCAAGTGCACATGCACATAACATATCCTCAAGTGCCTGGATGGTGCGCTCACTGTGACCATCTGTCTGTGGGTGAAACGCTGTACTCAATTTCAGTTCGGTACCCAATGCTTCTCGTGTAGACTTCCAATACCTCGATAAGAATCTGGTATCTCTGTCAGATACAATCGTTTTTGGTACCCCATGGTGCCGAACGATCTCTCTACCTAAGAGCTCTGCTAGTTTTGCCACTTTCCAGGTGTCCTTCATCGGTATGAATCGAGCCACCTTGGTCAGTCGGTCAATAACAACCCAAATCATATTCAGACCTCCCCTTGTAGGCGGAACCCTATACGAAGTCCATAGAAATGTCATGGAACTTCCACTCAGGCATGGCATTGGCTGTACCATACCACCAGGCCGTCGGTGCTCAACTTGACCTTCTGACAGTGAGACACTCAACACATAGTCATTCACATCCTTTTCATTCCAGTCCACCAAAAATATTTTCATACCCTTATACATCTTTGAAGCTCCGGGGTGATCGAAGTATTAGAACAATGGGATTCACTCAATATGCGCTCCTTCAACTCAGCGCTACTCCTCGGTATACACAATCGGCCATTAAGCCTAATCAGGTCATCATCGTGGAGTCTGAAGTCGTACTTCTGACCCTCGAATGTGCCATCAATAAGCTTCTGTCTAATCTCCAACATGTACTGATCCGTCATCTGAGCACCCCGCACCTCTTCAACTAAGCTAGAATGAGAGACTAGCGAATGGATAGAGTGTGCTCGGTGACTCAGTGCGTCAGCTACCACATTTGCCTTACCCTCCTTATATTGCAGATTAATGTCGTAGTCATTTAGAAATTCAACCCACCTTCTTTGTCTCATGGTCAACTCCTTCTGAGTGAACAAGTACTTTAAACTCTTGTGGTCAGAATAAATCGTCACACTTACCCCATACAAGTGATGTCGCCATATCTTCAGCGCGAAGACAATGGCCCCCAATTCTAAGCCGTGGGTAGGGTAGTTTCTTCATGCTTCTTCAGCTGTGGGAGGTGTATGCTACGACCTTCCCGTCTTGCATCAACACATAACCCATACCTCTGCCTGATGCATCGCAATAGACCTCAAAACCATCTGGACCGTCTGGTAAAGTCAGGACCGGTGCAGATGTCAGAGCATCCTTGAGACTCTGAAAAGAACTCTCACAGTCGACTGTCCACGCGAATGGTGCATCCTTTTCATCAAGGAAGTCATCGGCTTCGAGACACTGGAGAAGTCCTTTACAAACCTCCTATAATAACCTGCCAGACCGAGGAAGCTCCTGATATCGGTAACTGTCTTCGGCCTAGGCCAGGTGCGCACTGCATCAATCTTTGTCGGATCAACAGCGATCCCGGCTTAGAAATCACATGACCAAGAAAGGATACTTGGTTCAACCAAAATTCACACTTTGAAAATTTCACATACAACTGATTCTTCCTCAATGTTTGTAACACATTCCTCAGGTGGCTTTCATGCTCACCTCTCGATTTCGAGTACACAAGAATATCGTCGATGAAGACTACCACTGACTTGTCCAACTGATCTTGGAATAAGCGGTTCATTAAATCCATGAACTTTGCTGGTGCATTGGATAACCCAAACGGCATAACCGTAAACTCATAGTGTCCATATCTGGTCCTTAATGCTATCTTCTCAATGTCACTGTCACGGATGGCAATCTGATGATATCCGGACCGTAGATCTATCTTGGAGAATACTGATGCTCCCCTCAAATGATCAAATAGATCCTCGATGCGTGGTAAAGGGTAACGGTTCTTCACCGTAACTGCATTCAGCTCTCGATAGTCAATACACAGGCGGAGGATACCGTCCTTCTTCTTCACGAAGAGGACCGGCGCTCCCCATGGTGAAACGCTAGGGCGGATAAACCCCTTGTCGAGTAAGTCTCTCAGCTGCTCCTTGAGCTCTGTCATTTCTGCTGGAGCCATACGATAGGGCGCCTTCGCAATTGGTCCGGTGCCCGGAACCAAATCAATCTCAAACTCCACATCCCGTGCTGGCGGCATGCCCGCAGTTCCTTAGGAAACACATCAGGAAACTCCGACACTACCGGCACATCTGGGCTAAACTCTGGATCTCTCTCTATGTTCTGGACATAGCAGAGGTATACTCACTCCCTCGTCGTAATTCACGATACATAGCCATGGCGGTGATGATCTGAGTCGAAGGCTCCCTGGGCCTCTGGCGGTAAGATACGGTAGCCCCAGATAGACTCCGAAGAAGCAGACGATGCTCGGCACATAGGATTCTGCCCTTGTACCGCTCCAACCAGTTCATCCTGACAATCACATCAAAACCAAGTCCGTCGAACTCTATCAAGTCGATCGAAAATTCTTCACTTCTGATTCGTACAACAACATCTCGATGGTAGCGGGTACACCTGATCCGCTCTTTTGACGGGAGAGTGACTAGAAAGTCTGGCATCTCATCACGTCTAACCCCAGCCTCTTCGCAAAGGATAGCGAAATAAATGTATGTGAGGCTCCGGAGTCGAACAAGATCGAAGCGTCCACACCTTGACTGGAAAGGTACCGGTGAGGATTGTGCCGCTCCTGCCGGCTTCTGCCTCATTGCAGACACTCAGTATACCTCCCGTTTGAGTGCACAGCCTAATTCATTGGAAACTAATAAGTATTGGGTAACAACACGGTTTATATGCTTCAAACAACTCCACTTTATTCATTAAACACTCTTTTTACAATATTCGTTGGCTTATACTGTCGCCACGATTAACACTTACAACGTCCTTAACATACACTGGTTTATCACATCACATAATTATACAAGGCTTAAAACTGTCTGAAGGTCAAATTCAAACGTCCGGGTTTCATGTGTGTGGCATTGATCACTACCGACGGTGCGGTATTCAGTTTGATCTTCCTGATGCCATGATATAGCATCCTTGACTGCCCACCCATGATTAACACATCTCCTGATTTCAACACTAGTTTCTTCGCGAGATCAGCACGCTTCTGCTCGCCGTACACAAACACTGCGGTATCACCAATGGACCAAGACACCACGAGTACTCCCTTACTTAGAGACTCGGGTGACTCGTCCTTATCTTGGTGTAAACCTAACCGTCCACCTTTCTGGTAGAAGTTCATAATGCATAGATCTGTTTTCACATTTGGAATCGAATCCGTTTCAACTTGTTGAGCAATTCCCACGGCGTGGTTAACGACCGCAAGGAACTCCTCAGGTATACTTGGTACTGTTGCTCCATCTTCAGCTCGCACTTCTTGATATGTCTTGGTGTAAGGGTTCCAGTCCTTACCCATGCACATTATCTTCAATTGCATTCTTGATCCGTTCAGGTATTCGGGTGTGTAGAAACCTCCTGGTTTTGCTCCAAGTTCGTCGCATCGTCTGATGATATGGATTTGTGCTTCCGGTGTCAGGTATCCATTTAAGAGGACCATACCTGGTTGGATGACCTGACATTGCTCCATTGGAAAGTCGGTGGTGTTGATGGTGGTTTCTTCAGGGTTTGGTGTGGGTGGGATTGGATAACATATATTGAAGGTTCCTTTCTTAAGTTTAGAGTATTCTAATTAGGTGACTTTCACACTATACTTTAATTATTTACTCACATGGTGTTACTTAAACTCAACGCACATGCATGAAATGCGGTATGCAATCACTTATTTCACTCAACAGTTAGGGCGGTACCTGGTCTAGAAGAGGGCCCTGGCGCTCAACGGTCCCACACATTCAGGGCGGCCTTGCCGGATCCCACCCCTCCCCTCTGGGAATCTGTGTACTATGATCTGGGGGTGGCTGATTCGCCGTCTTCGGGCATCGGGTGGTCGCAGTGGCCTTACCTTCCATTGCCCTTTGGGCCCATAGTTTACTGTTCGGGTTCTGCCAGCACTCATAGTCGCGGTGACCCATCTTTTTGCAGTATCGGCACTGCACATCTTTACCCTTGCAGTCCTTGCCGGGATGGTGTCCGTTACACCACTTGCAATAATAGTGGCGCTCCGTGTCGGAGCCGTGCTAGCTGCTAACACATCACACACTCAGTACATACTTCATAAGTTAATAACACACTAATTTCGGTATTGAAATTGTTAATTACCTTGGGTGGGTAAGAACGTAGGGGCTTGGCCGCATACGCATAGGTGAGCTGCAGAGGCTCCTCAGCAGTGGTGGTCTGGGTCTGGCCCTTGCCACCCTGTTGCTGTCCTTTCTGGACTGGGGGTATGATTCTTCTTTTTTCTCCCATTGCCTTGCGTGCCTGGCCCTCGTTCATGGCCTGCGCTTGAGCGCACTCTCCTCGTCCTCGCGACGACGAGATCTCCACAATTACAGCGGCATGGTAGCACTCCTATATTTAGTGTGTCAGTTACGCCCCGCCAACAAATCACATCACATAAACACATTGTGACATACTTATTCACATCACTCTGTAGTCCCATTACCTGCAAAGTAGTAATCCAGTTTGGCCCCATGCTATAGCGGTAGGCGGTAGCTCAGTCGTTTGTAGAAACGGTTCACAAGAATCCGGTCTGAGTAACCCAGATCCGGTAGCAGGTCTTGGATAAGTCCGATGAAGGAGCGTATGTACTCATCTACCGTCATCTTATCCCCTTGCCTCAGATTGTCAGCTCCAGGCACTTGGCCTCTTGCACGTGTATGGGTAGTACTTGGCTCGCAGCAGAGCCGTGTACTCCCTCCACTGAAAGGTCGGGTCAGCATCTCTGCCCTCCCGTACTAGCTTCCACCAGCTCTGTGCCGAACCCTTCAAGTAGTATGCGGCAAGTCGAACCTTGACCTTGCAGACGTGTATTTATGAGTGGTTAGAACAGGTGTAATTAACATAAAAGAAAGAAATTAAAACCCAAAAATAACGTCGGGCTGCAAATAAATCCCGGTCGCAGTAGTATAGTGAAAATGTAAGCAACCGGATGTCGAACCGTGGGACTAATGTACATATAATAGTTCCTAAGCGTGTCACAAGAGGGGGGATTAATTGACTTGTAAAATAAATAAAAAGAAAGAATAAAATAAACTAAGTTGACAGATAAATAAAATGGAACTCTGGGTCAGGTTAATATAATCTGCATAATTAAGCTATCTTTACTGGTTTAATAATTTGGCAAGGTTCCTGTAAATATCTTAAGGACTAAGTCATAGCCTCATAAGAACTCGTTCACCTGTAATGCAAGGTTCTAATCAAGGTTCAAGCAAAAGCCTGCGAACGGCAGAGGAGTATTTGAGGAATTACATTTGCAACTGAATACTAACTCATTAAATCATAATAAAGCTTCCTCCAGTTTTACGCTTTAATTAACCTGTCTATTTATCACCTGGTCTGATAAAAAATAGACTTAGTAGAGCAATTTAATAAATTCGCGAGATCTATTAAAAAGGTGCATGATAACCTTTAAGCGTAACAAACTGTATATAAATAAACCAAGAAATATTGCATAATTAGTACAGATACATAATAACTATTCCCAGAGTAACGTAAACTAGCCTAACATATTAAATAGATAGATAGAGACGAGAGTAATAGAAATCATCCGTAATCACTCCGTCTCACTCTGCTATTTTGTGTACGTAGGCTAGAGGTGAATTTGGAATGTAAAATAAATAAAATGGAGAAGGCGGGAGAAGAGAAATGAGATGGTGGTGAAGTAGTCGTGGATCGATTGGTGAATTCGTGTGTGTTTATTGGGTGAAGCTCGTGGGTTTAAATAGGGAAAGGAAAAGGCAAAGGCAGCAGATAAGGAACGCGTGAATGGATTGAGCTCATTGATTGCTCACTGATTGAAGCATTGATTGCAGGGGACAGGAGTTGGAGACGGGAGCGAAATAAGGTAGGCGGGAGTAGATAGATATGGCAGACAGTCGGCGCGAGTTGCAGACCAAGACGGCGAAGAAGAAGAAACTAGTCGCGACTAAAATTAGTCACAACCGCCTCATCAACCGCCCCCTGTCCGCCAGGCGGTTCCATGTCTCTTGTCCGCCACTTAGGGGGCGGTAGCCTGTGTCTCGTCCGCCTCCCTTTGAGGCGGTAGCCTCTTTGTGCAACCGCTCGATATGAGGCGGTTCGGTGTGTGGTGTCCGCCTCCTTGCTAGGCGGTAGCCTGTCTGCTGTTGCGAGGCGGTTGCGCCACTCTAGTCCGCCAGTTATCGCGACGTCGCAGTGTGACTTATTCCTTCCAACTTCGACCAGCTCTAGATTCTTCGTTTGGGCTCCGTTTTCCGAGCCGTTTGCGTCTATGTGTTCGTCTCTTTATCTACTTTAGTCCCAGCTTGGTTTTCCTCATGTTAAACCAATAAATTAGTGAGATAATAATAAACATAACTAGAGGAAAACTAACCGAAGTGGAGAAATGAGCAAGAAAAGTGTTAATATTATATATGAAATACACCTATAAATCATGCTCATTTGGACACTTATCACACCCCCACACTTATCTTTTTGCTTGTCCTCAAGCAAAATCACGTACCCAAGTAAGTAGTGCTCAATACTAACAAATATTACTATGAAGGGTAGGATAAACATGATCTTTTTAACTTAATTAAGGAGTGTGAAAAATTAACTGCTGGTGGTATAGGTGTGCTCAGGGTAAAAATAAATTATAGAGTTTCGGGGTATGATCTAAGGTACTCAACTGTTTCTTTTGTGTGACTCTGAGAACTTTTACCATGGCCAACTTTTCTCAAGAATGGGCATTGAGAAGAAAACAAAAGGAAAAATTGATTTATGCATTTGTTTCACTTTTGCATAAGAGATGAGAAAAATATAGGCATCACGCCTTTGTATTTAAGAACACTCAACTCTCTTTTGTTGGTTACCAATGGTGTCTCATGAGTCCCTTATTATTTTTGTATTCTTCTCTTTTTTTTTAACAGAAAAGCACCCCTTAGCAATCCCTAAGAAAGAAGACAGAAAGAAACCCTGAGCAATAAAATCCAACCATTTGCAGATTATTTGGTCACACCGCATATAAAATGCTCCTCAAAAGTAATCAAAATTTTAAAATTTGTACCATTTATCCTACAATTCATAACAATATTTATTCTTAAAGAGAACAACCCACATACAGGGTCCATAATATTTGAATTGGACAAACGCATGATAAGGAGAGAGATTAAACATTTAAGGACAAAATGTCACTGAAAAGGGCACACTCCCCCACACTTAAATTGAACAATGTCCTCATTGTTCACCAGAAAAACAAGGGAAGCCTCAGAAGACCTTTTAGTAGATAAAATAGAGAAAACACAAAGTTCACAAATAAACATTTAAGCACATAAACGCTCCTCTGCAGTTTTTATTTAAATAAAAGCAAAAGTAAAGAAACTGGTACTCCCCTCCCTGATTTTATTTTTGCTAGTCGTTAAAGGAGTTCCCCCACACTTGAGCTTCAGCCTCAAGTAGCGTAGCTTGGTTGCTGTATCCACATGTAGGTGCACCTGCATAAGACACTAGAAGCAACCATACTGAAAACGGGGTTAAAAGTTAGCAAAAATAAAATTTAAAGAGAACCTGAAAATTAAAAGAGCATAAAAGCAAATAAAATTAAAGTACACCCGGGTTGCCTCCCGGGAAGCTGCCCTTTTTTAACGTCTTTGGCTAGACGCCTGCTCGTTATCCTGGATCAAAACAAAACGTTACCTCGGCATATAAAATAATAAAATTAATACTCCACAAAATCTGGTGTTTGAGGAGGTAATGCCGGGAAGTAGTTCTAACAGAAGACCCGGCGGTGCAGATTTCTCTTCCTCAAATTGGAGGATGTAAACTTCCTCCTCTTGTAGGTGAGGCTCGAAGAAAGAACGCTCGTTATCATCTTCAGAGAAAGTTAATTCTTTGAAAGTGATAGTGGTGTTAGGTTTGGATATGATGGCGGGAGGTGATGGTAATTCCTTCTCTTCATTTTCGAGGATAAAGTATCCTCATTGTCTGGGTATATTATAGAGAAGGATGGAAAATAGCAGTAATTGATTTTAGAGGGAGGGGTCTTTATGAATGGCTCATCTGGAGTGGGGTGGTCTACCTCTTGAACTGTTTCGCTCATTGATTGCTCTAGTAGTTGAGCGATTCTTTCCAGGTAGTCTGGTTGATCTTCTAACCAGAGTTGCTCTTGGACTATGAGACAATCCTCAAAATCATGAGCTTCCCCACATTCGGCAGTATATAAATCCTGCCAATATTCAAATGCCTCTTCCATTGCCGTGTAAATTTTTTTTTTTTTTTGTGTTTTTTTTTTGTGTATAAAACAAAACTACAGAAAAGATTAGAAAATAAAATGATTAGAAACAAACATAATAATAATATAAACAAATATAAAAGATAATAAATATAAACAACAAACAAAAATAATATAGACAGAAATATTCTAATAATACAAGTGAATAATCCGGGGCTTAGGGACTAGAATAAACTAGTCCCCGGCAACGGCGCCATTTTGCAGACGTGTATTTATGAGTGGTTAGAACAGGTGTAATTAACATAAAAGAAAGAAATTAAAACCCAAAAATAACGTCGGGCTGCAAATAAATTCCGGTCGCAGTAGTATAGTGAAAATGTAAGCAACCGGATGTCGAACCGTGGGACTAATGTACATAATAGTTCCTAAGCGTGTCACAAGAGGGGGGATTAATTGACTTGTAAAATAAATAAAAAGAAAGAATAAAATAAACTAAGTTGACAGATAAATAAAATGGAACTCTGGGTCAGGTTAATATAATCTGCATAATTAAGCTATCTTTACTGGTTTAATAATTTGGCAAGGTTCCTGTAAATATCTTAAGGACTAAGTCATAGCCTCATAAGAACTCGTTCACCTGTAATGCAAGGTTCTAATCAAGGTTCAAGCAAAAGCCTGCGAACGGCAGAGGAGTATTTGAGGAATTACATTTGCAACTGAATACTAACTCATTAAATCATAAAAGCTTCCCCAGTTTTACGCTTTAATTAACCTGTCTATTTATCACCTGGTCTGATCAAAATAGACTTAGTAGAGCAATTTAATAAATTCGCGAGATCTATTAAAAAGGTGCATGATAACCTTTAAGCGACAAACTGTATATAAATAAACCAGTAGAAATATTGCATAATTAGTACAGATACATAATAACTATTCCCAGAGTAACGTAAACTAGCCTAACATATAAATAGATAGATAGACGAGAGTAATAGAAATCATCCGTAATCACTCCGTCTCACTCTGCTATTTTGTGTACGTAGGGCTAGAGGTGAATTTGGAATGTAAAATAAATAAAATGGAGAAGGCGGGAGAAGAAATGAGATGGTGGTGAAGTGGTCGTGGATCGATTGGTGAATTCGTGTGTGTTTTATTGGGTGAAGCTCGTGGGTTTAAATAGGGAAAGGAAAAGGCAAAGGCAGCAGATAAGGAACGCGTGAATGGATTGAGCTCATTGATTGCTCACTGATTGAAGCATTGATTGCAGGGGACAGGAGTTGGAGACGGGAGCGAAATAAGGTAGGCGGAGTAGATAGATATGGCAGACAGTCGGCGCGGGTTGCAAACCAAGACGGGCGAAGAAGAAGAAACTAGTCGTGACTAAAATTAGTCACAACCGCCTCATCAACCGCCCCCTGTCCGCCAGGCGGTTCCATGTCTCTTGTCCGCCACTTAGGGGGCGGTAGCCTGTGTCTCGTCCGTCTCCCTTTGAGGCGGTAGCCTCTTTGTGCAACCGCTCGATATGAGGCGGTTCGGTGTGTGGTGTCCGCCTCCTTGCTAGGCGGTAGCCTGTCTGCTGTCCACGAGGCGGTTGCGCCACTCTAGTCCGCCAGTTATCGCGACGTCGCAGTGTGACTTATTCCTTCCAACTTCGACCAGCTCTAGATTCTTCGTTTGGGCTCCGTTTTCCGAGCCGTTTGTGTCTATGTGTTCGTCTCTTTATCTACTTTAGTCCCAGCTTGGTTTCCCTCATGTTAAACCAATAAATTAGTGAGATAATAATAAAACATAACTAGAGGAAAACTAACCGAAGTGGAGAAATGAGCAAGAAAAGTGTTAATATTATATATGAAATACACCTATAAATCATGCTCATTTGGACACTTATCAGACCTCCTCAGGTATTGCTAGGGTCTCGAAGGCGGTCTCCATCTCGGAGATGTACGCCTCCAGCTTACGAGGATTGGTCTCTCCACTAAATGATGGTGGCCTCAGATCAGCCAACGCCTTGACCCAGTTGGTCTCTCGCGGCGGTGGCGGTGGTGGTGGCTGAACTCCGGGCTGTTGCCCTTGCTGCATCGCTGCTACTATTTGGGGTACCATCTGTGCTACGGCGGCTGCTACTGCCTCAGCCATAACCTGAGCCGTAGTATTCTCGCCCTGGTCACCCGTATCTCCATTGCCGTGTCCACGGCCTCTACCTCTCGGTCGACCTGACATCTGAATTCACATGAACATTTATTAGCACTGTGCTTGCACACTTATCGGTCCAACGGTTGTAACGCTTCCCGATAATAAGGTATCTCCACACTTAGTTTGTGGTTAACCTTTCCATAACTATGCACTTAGGTAACTGTAGTTAGGTTTCTTAACTCGGTATATTCCTAAGCTCGGTATTCTAGTCATCAGAGCGATACTTCGCTCTGATACCACTTTTTGTAACACCCCTACTACGCACATAACATTTTTTGAAATCGCAGCGGAAATTAAACAACTAAACAATATCGAAACGATTGGTGCTACAACGCCGTCAACCCCCCACGTGGTTAACCAGGCTGAATAAATACAAGTGTATCGGTCTGATGATCAGACTCCCGAGCATAGAACTAATAACCACATATACATTAACATAATACCGAGTGTTTACTTACATCCTTCACTGTAAACCATTCACAACCAAAATATATAATGCCACGGGAGCACAGGCGCATCCCGGGCCAACATCCAAAAGTAATCAAAGTAAACCTGCAGCCTAGAATCTAAAGCCATTCCGCTTCTCGATCCTCATCCTGCAGTAAAAGAAATAT
Organism: Limonium bicolor; assembly: GCA_023374045.1. NCBI lineage: Eukaryota > Viridiplantae > Streptophyta > Magnoliopsida > Caryophyllales > Plumbaginaceae > Limonium > Limonium bicolor. The sequence continues at coordinate 112,964,980 of CM041776.1, forward strand.
GGAGCCCCCGAGGGGGTCAGCAACCCTTGGCTGGTATGGTTAACGCGCAGCCCATCGGCTACCGGGATGCGCGCAACTAATTATCATGATGACATGGCATTCATTTTAAAACACACAACTTATACATATATATCATAACATGGGTATTGTACACAACATCACACACATCACACAAGAAAAATTCCTTTTTGGAAGAGAACCAACACAGTTAGTCCCCATAGAGAGCCTAGAGAATGTTGCCATGCTCATGCTAAGCTCGTTACATAACTCGTTACCGTCCTGTTAGATTGAACGGATAACTTAATTAACACAAGGTGCCTCGGATATAGAGATCCAAGCCCACCGAAATAACACATAGTATGCCCCTGTGGCCCGACGTGAGTCAGTAAAATAGCCTTGGTTAAGCTAAAGGGAAGGTTGGAAACCAAATTGGAAAACAACCGTAACATACAAAGAGAATCGAACCGGTTATGACATCGACTCCCATACTCACACGCGTGGCAGGAACAGACCGGACTCCTCACTTCCCCCGTTAGCACTTGTTAGCAGTTCATTATTGAACTCCATACACAATTTACAATAATAGGTCGAGTCTTGTTAGACACGCACAAGGGAAGAGAGAGTCATACTCAACAACATAATATATTTAACAACTGTAAACTCTTTACATGGTTTAATCTTACAAAGTCATAACACACAGCAAAACAAGCACACACAAGCCGGTGTAAACCGGTAGGCAACAGACTGCAAGAAAACCATACCTTGGTCCTTGCTTCGATTGATTTCCACCGTAGGTCACTCCTATACAGGTTTAAGAATGTTGGTTAATTATTTACTCAACTTCAAACTTACTAAATGTTTAACATGATTGTATGACATGTTTTAATACCCAACTAATCCTTCCTTACCTACATTATACCCTAGGGGTTAACTACATTTGTCACATTCTTTATTTATTATTTTTTTTATAAGTTTTGGTCTGTCCGACCCACCGTCTGACCCACAACTGGGTCGGACCCTTCCAGTGATTTTCGGGTTTGAAAAACTTAACTTGTCTAACCCATATCCGACCCAACCTTCTGGGTCGGACCATTCCAGAGATTTTATCGACCTTTGAACATACATGTCCGACCCATGTCTGACTCACTCGACTGGGTCGGACCATTACAGAACTTTTACCACCTTACAAAACACGACTGTCCGACCCACGTCCGACTCACTCGACTGGGTCGGACCATTCCAGAACATTTCCCGTCCTTCAAAACATGACTGTCCGACCCATGTCCGACCCAAGTCCTCTAGGTCGGACTGTTCCAGAACAATTTCCTGACGTCTAACAGAGGCTGTCCGACCCAAACTTGGGTCGGACCCCTGGGTCGGACGCCACCAAAACTTGCCCAAACTTTGTCAAATCTTCACCAAACTTCTCCTAAAGCCTCCTAATGTTTTCTAACAACATTTGGTACACTTATATCCACATACAACATCCATGAAACTCATTATCTATCACCTTAAACACTTACTCATTTCATACCGAAATTCCTAACACTTATGTTATTCCTCCTTAGTTTTCCAAGTGGTGTTTCATACCTATGATAACTACTATCCCAAAATGCTTTCTCCTCATTTTAACATCATCTCCCAAGCATCATTTCTTACCACCTAAACCCTAGTTGATGTGTAAGTCGCTTTGTTTACCTAGAACACCTTAAGACATTATTTCTTCTCTTGTAAAATACTTAAGCATTTCCAACATTTCTAGTTCACCAAGCCTTATATAAACACTTAGAACTTCTTGCTTCTTACCTAAATTTTTACATGGATTCTCCTAGAACATTACTAAGCCAAAACACATTGTTTTCTCCACCAAGCACACAAGAACACCTAAATTCACCAAGAACACTCTCACACACAAAGTTTCACCAAATTTACACTACATCACAATATAGTGCATAATTTAAATTGCATGGCACTTAGGCCCTTAAAATGCATGGCTCTTAGGCCCTTAAAGTGCATAACCCTTAAACACAGAATTTCCACAATATATATGCCTTTAACCTGCAATTACATACAACAACACATATGTCCTTTTACTAGTCTCCTTGAGAACATCTCACTAGGTCATTATCATTAGATCTTTAAGTAGTTTTAATAAGCATTATAAGCTCATTTCTCCTAAGGCATTAAACATATTAGGTTAGCATGTTTACCTCTTTTCACACAAACTTCTTTCTTGTTTAAAATCGGCTAGGTACTTGATTCCTTGTCAACTACTAAACAATATACAAGCAATGAAATGAGTATACAAGCTTAATGGTTCATCTCATTGTAAACCCTAGGTTTCCATTATTTCAAAAACATTAATGTAGTTGTTTTACCTTGGTCTTTGAAGAGAGTTTGAATATCTATCAAGAGAGGACTCCACCTAGTCCTTGAAAGGTTGGAATGAAGCTAAAACAAAGCCATATAAAGAGCACCTTCAATGGGCATTTTCGGTCAACAACAAAACATGGAGGAAATGAAGTTTTTATTTGAGATTCCTTACCTAGAAGCAAGGGAGAACAATAATATGTAGAAATATAAGCTCAAGCTCCTTCAATGGTGGAACTCCATGGCACCGAAATGGTGATCTTGAAGCTTTGAGAAGATAGGAATGAAGAGCTTGATGAGACTAAGAGAATGGTGGTGTTTGTTTTTGATTTGGTTAAGTGAGCTAGAAATTACAAGAGATCAAAGATGGAGTTTAATGGTGGTGGTGTGGTATTACCGTGAAAGAGAGGAAGAAGGGAGGTTGAAGAGAGCTTGGAACCGTGGGAATGCAAGTAAGAAGGGAGAAATGAAGATAAACTTGCTTTTAGAAGATATTTGTAGTTATAAAGTAAATAGTACTTTAGTTAGTCATATTTATTTACTTAACATGTTAACAAGAGAGTGGTGAGTCACCACACTTAAGAAAACTGGCCCCCAATAGTACTTAGGGGTATTTTAGTCTTCATTTGTCAATTGTCTCACTTATAGTAACATATGTTACAAACTAGCTTATAAAAGTCACTATTCATAAAAACAAGGCACATAGAAGTGAAATTTTTGATTTCCCATTGATATAGACTTCCAAATGTGATACTATATAGTACACATATTAATTAAAGAGTAATGATGGACATTTAGCCATTCAAAACTCATTTACAAGACAATTTTTCAAAAAATGTGCTTTAAGACTCCTTAAAGCACATTTTGTGTTTTAACTTGTTTTCAAGCTTGGTTTTCTTTGATAATTGGTTTAATATATTCATTAGTATATAAATAAGGTCTTGGTAAGTTCATTAGGTCTTAACCATGCTTATCCCAAGCTTAGAGCACATTTTGGCCTTTATTGACCTTAAAGCACATTTTGTGTTTCCTATCGTTTAGATTTGTTTACTAGTGCTTCTAAGACCCTTTTTAGTCTTAATATACCATATTTAAATGTTTAAACAACATAACTAGGTTTGGGGTATTTCACCGAGATTGTTCAAGGAAAAAGGCTAAGGAGGAAAGTTTGTGAGCTTGTAAAAGAACAAGGTAAATTAATTACCTTAAGGTGTTTTATTGTTTAAGGGAATGGGATTTAGATATGTGATGAGTTTAGTGTAGAGTTTACATTGGGAAAGAGTTATAAAAACCTAGGTGAAACAATGATTATACTTGTGAACTTGTGACTAAGGAGCAAATGAGAAAGGAGATAGTTTAAGAATGACAAGGTGAATTATAAGATAATTTATATTGCAATGGGAGCCTTGTTGTGTGTATTTGCAGGTTAAAGGCAATGATTATGTGGGAAATTCAGTGTTTAAGATTTATGCATTTAAGGGCCTAAGAGCCAAGTCATTTAAGGGCCTAAGTGCCAACCAATTTAAGTTTATGCACTATGTTGTGATGTAGTGTAGTTTTGGTGTATGATGTGTGTTAAGATGGTGTAATGAGAATTTAGGTGTTCATGGTTGTTTGAAGGTGAAAAACTAAATGTTTTCATGTAACAATGTACTAGAGAACCCATGTCAAAATTTAGTGAAGAACCTAAGTATTTAAGATGTGTTAAGGAGATTTCATGACTAAGGAAGAACTAGGAAACTTTAGGAGCTGCTTTGATGAGAAAGAGTGAGTTTAAGGTGTCTTTGTGAGTTAGAATGACTTAGGCATCATCATGGAGGATTTGGGAATCAAATGAATGTCTTGGGATATACTTGTGTATTTAGGACTTAGGCAAATATTGGTAAACAAGTAAGAAGGAAATAATGTGTTTGAAGAAAGAGGCATAAACTTGTGAAGAACTTTAAGTAGTTGCATAAAAGAATTTTAGATGGTGAAAGATGCTTGGGAGATGATGTTATAGTGGTGAGGAAACATTTTGGCATAGTGGTTATACTAGGTATGGACCACCACTTAGGAGCCTAGTGAAAAACATTACAAGTGTAGGCATTATTATAAGGAAAATGCATAATGACTAAGGTGGATATTGGTGAGTGATTTAATGAGTTTAGTGGAAGGCTTAAGGTGTGTTTGAAGTGCCCAAATGAGGTTAGAACATACTAAGATATATGGGGTGAAGTTTGGAGTCAAATGGGAATTTAGAAACAAAGGTCTGGAGCCGACCGACCTTAGGGACCGGACCTACAAGGTCGGTCGAGCCCAGTTTACACTACTGGAAAGAGTTCCTGGAATGGACCGACCTTGGGGACCGGACTTGAAAGGTCGGTCGGGCTTGTATTTTGTGTACAAATTGAGTCTCTGGAATGGACCGACCTTGGGACCGGACTTGCAAGGTCGGTCATGCCTAAAATTTTGTATGAGAATTAGTGTCTGGAATCGACCGGACTTGGGACCGACCTTGACAAGGTTGGTCGGGCTTAAATTTTCAACGGGGAAAACTCTCGGGAATGGACCGACCTTGGGGACCGGACTTGCAAGGTCGGTCGGGGTAAAAATTTTCAACGGTAATATGTACCAGAATGGATCGACCTTGGGTAAGGTCGGTCGGTAAGGTCGGTTGAGCCAAAAACATAAAAAAAAAAAGAAAACTTAAGATCAAAAGATGTTAATTGATGTTAGGGTACCCCATTAAGAGGGTAATGATTATTAGGAACCTAAGGACCTAAGGAATTAAGTTAAGATAAGTATAAACCTTAATGTTTAAAATTAGGTTTATAAGTTTAAGTGGTAAGGACTTAAGAGGGTATTGAATGGGAATCCTTAAGGAATAAGTAAGTTAAGTAAGGTACAAATAACTAGTGGCCTAAAATGAATGAATGTTTTAGGTTTGTGAATTGAGACCCCGAAAAAGGTTAAACAAACGACAGTCGACGGTGAACGTTACAGTCTTTCTTGTGACCTGCTTGCTAACGAGGTGTCCCTTGGCTTGTGTGCTATCTGTTTATTTGCTATGACTAAGACAAGATAAAGCATGCAACTGGTTATACTTGTTCTCGTTGTGAACGTGTTTTCTTCACTAACCCGCGAGACTTGAGATTGTTACTAACTAAGTTTAGTACTTTTTGAGTTAAGAAGAGGAGTTAAGTATTGGTATCCGTTGGTTAATACCCGTTAAGGTTTAACTAAACATGGTTTGTAAGATTTTCACTAACTGGAACTTAAGGGGGGAGTGAGGAACCCGGGACTGACTCCGGTCATGCATGCTAAGGAAAGGGGGTCGGTATTTGAATCAGATCCGTCCTCCGCTTAAGGACTTGTCTTCGGACTTGTTGCCTAGGGTCGGTTGCCGGCTCAGCTACACTGGACTCCCGTCTAAGGTAGGTGGCATTAAGATGGTGCGGTAGGATCACCTAAATCCTAAGTTTAAGATAAGATACAACCATTTCCATTCTAGAAACGGTTTGTATACTGAGGTTAAGATAAGGTTAAGACTGAGGTAAGTTAAGGTGAGCTGAGGATAAGTGGAATCAGGTCTGGAGGAGGTTATTACTAACCCACTTGATAAGGGAACGCTTGAGTCGTTCATTTGTGTGTGAACTATGTATGTTCTCCTGTGGATGGTTGTTTATTGCACTTCATATTATGATTGTGTATCTAATCAATTTCCATGCTATCGAGAATTAGTCGTCGTAGCCCCGTTAGCTTGGGGGCCACGAGAGGGTCGTACCAGCATTCGTGCTGACCCCCTCTGGGGGGTCTTTTTACACTTGCAGGTAAGCGGCCAACGAAGTTACACCACGAGAGTAGGAGCGGTTAGACTTAGGATGGGTTATTTATTTTTGAGCACGGGTTGCGCATGTGCGCCCGTCTGTTTATATTTAAACTGATGGAAGTTTATGTTGTCACTTGAGATACTCAAAACTCGGTTGGTGGGCATTTTGGACGGTATGTATATTTTGGATAAGCGTTGTAAATTAGTAAAGTTCGGTATGTTCTTTGATCAGACCATGGCAAGGTCCCGGTGTTAGTTTATTCCGCTGTGATCGCTATGATTAAGTTGTTAAGTTTTGCGATAACCACGATTGGCTTTGGACGGGGTGTTACAAAAAGTGGTATCAGAGCGTAGTTACGCTCTGATCAAGAAACACCGGACATAAGTGACCACCGAGTTAGGATATAAGTTAAGATATAAGTATTGGGTTAAGGGTGTGAGAAATTAGAGTGAGTAGAGTCAGATGACCACTATTTAGTGTGGATCGTCTTTACCGTCTACGGACGATACGAATCCTTGAACCGAAACCGTTATGGATCTGAACCTAATGTGAGTTGTGCTTATTCAGATGTTAGGAAGGAGACAAGGTCGAGGCCGTGGTCGAGGCGACGAGACTGAGATACCGGGAGGGCAGACGATCGCAGAGATCGTAGCTGCCGCTTTAGGGCACATGGGCTATCAGCCTGGTGTGGGAGCACCACCTCCACCGCCACAGCCCCGGGAACCAAACTGGGTGAAGAGTCTAGCTGACCTTCGACCCGCACACTTCAAGGGGGAGACTGATCCCGCCAAGCTTGAGGCGTACATCTCCGAGCTGGAGACCGCCTTTGAGACCCTTGATGTCCCTGCTGGGATCAAGGTGCGTCTGGCTGCGTTGTACTTGAAAGGGGTAGCATGTGATTGGTGGAAGCTGGTAAGGGCCGAGCATGTGGCCAATCCAGAGTTCGGCTGGGAGCAGTACACCGCACTGCTACGAGCTAAGTACTTTCCCGCCCATATCCAGACAAAGAAGCACCTACAGTTGGATGCGCTTAAGCAGACGGACAAGATGACGGTGGACAAGTATTACTCAGAGTTCACCGCCTTTCTCCGTCTTTTGCCAAGTCTTGGATATTCAGACCAAATAATGGTGGACCGCTTCTATGGCGGGCTTAGCCATCGACTCCGCTACGGCATGGGGCCGACGAGCTATACTACCTTGCAGGTAATAAGAATGGTTGAGATATGAGTAAGTAAATTAGTAAGATTCACTGGTGGAACGCGACCCATTAATTACGGTCCAAAACCGTGTATAATTACGGTTCTGGACCGTAATCTACACGGGCGTCAATAAAGATGGCGTTTCTTTAATTACGGTTTAAAACCGTAATTAAAGTCCCTTTTCCGGCCCGCGTGTCATTTACTTTACATTACGGTTATTTGTAAAACCGTGATCTAAAGTCCTTTGGCGCGCACGAACCAAAGGACTTTAGATCACGGTTTTACAAATAACCGTAATGTAAAGTCGACACTTTAGATTACGGTTTCAATAACCGTATCTAAAGTGTTTTGGCGCGCGCGCCCAAAGGACTTTAGATTACGGTTATTGTTAGAACCGTAATCTAAAGTGTAATTTTTTTTTTTTTTACAAATCTACACAATTGCAACAGAGACAGAATTGTAACAGATAAGCAACAGAGGGCAGAAACTGCACAATTGAACCACCTGAATCAAATACCAACAACACAAATTCATTCTAAATAAAGCACTAAGCACCAGATCGAAAATCTGTAACATATTCAATCTGTTACACAATTGCAACAGAGATAACATCTAATAAAGCACCAGATCGAAAATCTGTAACATATTCAATCTGTTACACAATTGCAACAGAGATAACAATTGCAAATTCATTTCTGCGCACAATTGCAACAGAAACATTCAATACAACAGCTAGAATCTGTTACAGCAGCAGCTAGCATAATTCATTACAAACAGAATCAGAGCAACTAACAAAAAATATAATCTGTTACACAATATAATCTGTTGCAGCAGCAACTAACAGAATCAGAGCAGCAACTAAAAAAATATATGTTACAGCAGCAGCTAGCTAGTCTACCACTCCATTCTCATAAACATGGCTGCCATGCTCTCTCTGACATGCAACAAGTCGGCAGGAGCATAAGTCTTGAATCTGGCATAATGCTCTTTAATCTGCAACAAGAAAAGGAATGGAACACATAATGAGATTAAGATAAAGACACAAAAAATCTGCCGAAAGAATTAAATACAAGACAGCGTTCGTATTACCTTGTCAATATCATTCTTAAAACTTGGGAAGTACCCGCAGAACTCGTACATATACCGCATCACGTAGTACCCGCAACTCTTAGAATCCTTTTGGGTAGGGCACTAAATCACCAAAATTCACAAATGTAAAACAATTGTACAAAGATAATAGCAGCACGAATGAAATACATGAATTACCAAACCTTGATGTAATCGACGGTCAAATCACCAAACTCTCCCTGAGGGGTTTTTTTGTAACAACTGTTACATATATTAACAAAAGCGTTTAGCAAAATGAACAAGTACATTAATTTTGGTTCAAAAAACTTACAAACAATTAAATAGTAATAAAAACTTACTCTTTGATTAAGTCTTCAGTGTTGAATTCTTTCCACTGCCCTAGTGGATCTAGAACGAGCAGAGTAGCGGTGGCAGCGCAGAATATAAACAAAGCCCAGTGGTGGCTACAATGTCAAATACAAAATGAAATGAGAAATGAAGGTAAAAAAGTTAGCTAATTAGTATGTAATTTTATATTAGAACTCACGTTTGGTGATACGGCATTAGAATGAATAATTTATTCTGTTGATCAACAACATTGAAGACATGAATCATGTAGTTACAAAACCTCCCAGGGTCCCTAGTGACTGTCGTACGATAAACGCTCCGGGCACACCGCAGTAATGCAGTCATGTCCTTCTCAACACATCTCTCAAGCAGACATCTATTATATCACATGTACTATAAAAAGTTAGCCAATGCAACTTCATAGATACTTATTCTATATGTTTTTACAGTATGAGGAAAGAACACTTACTTTAGATAAGCTTGAATAATGTTAATGTTCAGATAATCTCCACCATCATCTCTCTGATGTCCTCAAAGTTGATTGCCGTCATCATATCTTCTTCGTAGTGAAACATCGACTTTGGAAGCGTCATCATGAAGTTGTTAGTTTGAGATGACTTCACCATGATCTTGTCGTAGAGATTCATCTGCTTGGCCCCCAAAACATTAACAAGTTTTTGTGGCAGTGCGAGCTTATTTTTAGGCGCCTCAGAAGTCCTGGTGCGACCCCGGACGGGCGCTGGATTCTTACCTTTCGCACCCCGACTCACTGGATTCTTACCCTTCACACACAAACAGTAAAGCATAAATGTAAAGATAATTACTAATTGATTATTATAGTAACATTAAACATTATCTAGAACATACCCTTCTTCAGGATTCGCGGCGCGCTGATCTCTTCTTCTCTGGGCCGGGATACGCGGCGAGGAACTCAGGGATCTCAGGATTCGCCGGCGCGCTGGTCTCTTCTAGTCTGGGCCGGGTTACGCGGCGAGGAAGCTCAGGGATCTATAATAGATTAGATTAGACACTTAATGCTAAATAATGCATTTTATTAGATACTAAATGGTTGTCAAACAGTCTTACCTCATCGGTGACAACAATATAACATGCTGGCCAGGGCAATATGTCTCCCTTCGCTTCGATCAGCGTGCATTTGTTGTCAATCGCCATCGGAAGGTATGCATGCTCAAATCCATCAACTATCAGGTCCAAGGTCACACGCGCGTAGAATGGGGGTAGACGTACGAAACTGATGAGCGTGAGTGGACCTGATGGCAACACCGTCCCGTAGGCCGCATCTACAGGGTGCCCGTCTAATGGTATTTGGAGACGACATTTTTTTTGCTCCTTTAATAAACAGAGATAATACGTGAAATAAATAAGTGAGTCCAATCTAATACTATTTAAATAACTTTATTTTAGAAAAAATAGTTAAACAAAGTTAACCTGGATGTTGGCAAACGGGTACGGGTCAGCGGCCGGAGCACAACTAGACGAGGAAGACATTCGAGGAGGATCTAGCTGCTGCTGCTGAGTAGTCGCATGTGCAATCGCATTCAACGCTTCCTGCAGCCTCTCCTCGATAGCCCGGCGCTCAGCAGCATGTTTCTCGTCATTAGCTTGGCGCTCAGCAGCGAACTTACGCTCTACCATCGCCTCGACTTCAGCAGCACTCATCTGACCCTTCCTAGCAGATGGCGGGAATACGTTCTTCTGACGTACTTCTCCCCCAAATCCTCTAACACGCCCCGGGTGATCCTTCTTCCCAAGCATTTGATTCAGCGCGTCGTCTTGAGAAGGAGGAGCGTGTAAGTCCACTTCTCCTCTCTGTGCCGCATCGTACTGTCCAATTTTCAAAGAAGTTAACACTAATTTAAGATCAACAAACACTTGAGTATATAAGTAAATTATTCAACAGCTACTTTCAAATACTTACAATTTGGTTTGCCAGTTGTTCCATCGCAGCATTAGGAAATATCCTCTGACCTTCGCTGGTCGTTTTCTGGCGTCCCAGTATGTACATCTGCACCCTCCTCGCCTCAGAGACATCCTCGATCGGGCATTCACTTCCATCCTCGTTCCTCCGTGTCAGCAAACCAGCTTCTTTCCATCCCTCGAGGCTGCCCACATATCCCCTTCGTCCCATGGTGTGGGGGTAGAGATTAGCTTCACGGTTTTGTCGTGCTTGTTCTTGTACTTGCTGTTAAGAAAGTACAACAGGAAATTAATTAGAAAATCAGGGATAAAGCATTATGAGCATTAATTAAGAAAAGAGTACACACAAACATACCCTGAACTCGGGGGTGGCGTGCCGCTCAACGAACTCCTTCCACTCCTCTTCAGTTATCATGCCATTGTACACAACATACGGCGGAGGCTCACGTGGGGGCACCCTGTTGATCCAATGCTCAACCAAGTAGTGGCGGAATGATTTAGCTTTGCCGGCCACCAAAGAAAGAACGGTCTTCTTCACTTCTTCTGGGATCTTGTACCGTTCTTGCACCTTCTTCCAGATGGTCTCCTTTACTTTTTCGGGACTTGTTTCCATGTGTGGTTGATGCAGCAATGTGATCTGGCCAGAGTCCCTAGCATACTAGCGAACTCTGACCTGCTGCCCCCACCATACCTCCCATACTGGTCCCACAGAAGACTAATCTGATCCGGTTTCTGCAGTTTCAACCCACGGGTCGGACCTCTACCTCTGGGTCTCTGAGTAGCACTCGTAGAAGGTGCACTCATGGAAGGGCCAACAGCAGCAGCGGCAGATGTGGATGGGCGGCAGATGTGGATGGGCAACAGCAGCAGCGGCAGATGTAGATGGGACCGGTACCATTCTGCTCATTTTCCTCCTCCTCACGACAAAATAAATCGAACTCTTCATCAGCCATGTCCTGATCAGCCATGCCTGCAAGGATTGAAATACAATTTGAATTAAATTAAGCATTTCATAATGGTCATAAACAAGCAATAAATAAAAGAGTGTTAATTTCATATAAATTTTTATAGTAATAACTTACATACACCATTATCTCTCAACCCACATTCCCTCGTTATGGTCTGATCGTATATACTCACGATGACCTGTCACCTCAGCCTTTCCAATGAAATAGGAACAGTTGGAGGTTCATCTTCTGCATCATACTCATCCTCATCAACCACACCATCCACACCAACTATTCCTCTTCTCCCTTTAAGCACAACAGACCATCTAGGATTACAGGGATCAGTTACATAAAATATCTGCTTAACCTTCGTCCCAACAACGAATGGCTCAACCGTGGGAGTAGCTCTAGACAGATCAACCAGTTTCATACCATGCTCCTCCTCACGGTAGCCATGATTGTTTAACCCAGTTACAGCGGAAAACACACATTTCGTAGCTGTTGTAGTCCAATACCCAGATGTCTTGTATAACACCGAAATATGATTGTTGTACAGACAGGACTATGACCCACGACACCGATGTCATATAAGTTTTGATAAGCTTCAAGCTCTACACCACTGTTTTGATTCGTTGACTTCTGATCCTGACGTTCTGTGAAAAAGGTGAATCCGTTGACATCGTACCCCTCATAAGAAATTACATCCAGATTTGGTCCAAATGCAACTACTTTAATCAGTTCAGGCACATTCGTGGACTGATCGGACAACACTCTCTCTTTGAACCATCGGACAAATGTCCTATTCTGCTCATTTTGTAGTCTACGTCACTCATGTTTGGATATTGTGCTCTTAAAACACACAAGTGTTCATCAAAGTATGGTTCAACATCTTCAAGATGACTTAGCACAACTAAATGAGCTTTGTTAAGAGTGTCTATGTCAATTCTTTTCAGTTTCCTTCCAACCGTGCCAACACCCTTCAATCTGCCCTCGTGTCTAGAACGTGGAAGTCCAATGGTATCGACACCTTCTAGGTAATTGGTGCAGAAGTCTACAACTTCCTCTGTGATAGTGCCCTCTATAATACTACCCTCTGGGTGACGACGGTTCTTCATTTTCTTCTTCAGGACACCCATGTACCTTTCGAACGGATACATGTAGCGAAGGTACAAAGGACCACACATCAGAATCTCTCTTACAAGATGCACGAGGAGATGTATCATTATGTCGAAGAACGATGGAGGAAAATACATCTCCAGCTGGCACATTGTCACAATAAGATCCTTTTGTAATTTAGACAGAGTGTCCACATCAAGAACCTTAGACGAAATGGATTTGAGGAAGACACTGACGTTTGTGATTGTGTGTCTGACAGCATCCGGCAAGATCCCACGTAGTGCAATTGGCAAAAATTCTTGAAGTAGGACATGATAATCGTGAGATTTCATTCCTACTAATTTGAAATCTGTCATGGACACTAGGTTTCTTATGTTTGAGGAGTAACCTGATGGCACCTTGATGTTGTAAAGGGTACTGCATAGACTATGTTTCTCTTCTTTAGACAGAGTGTGACAGGCAGGAGGCAAGAATGTGCGTTTTCCACGTTCTTGCGGGCCAAGCTCTGTGCGTATGCCCAACTCAATTAAATCTTTTCTTCCTTTCAAATGATCCTTTGTCTTTCCTTTTATGTTCAAAAGAGTGCTAGTGACACTTTCACCCACGTTCTTCTCGACATGCATCCCATCGATACAATGTCTAACCTCCAGATGCTGCCAGTACTCTAGTTCCCAAAATATTGATTTCTTTTTCCAGACACTTTTTTCACCACTTTTGGTTGGCGGCCCGAAGTTGTTCACAATATTATCCAACTTTTTGTAAATCTCTGTACCTGTCAAAGGCTGGCGCGCCATGCTGTGATCAGTTTTCCCATCGAACTCTTTCGCCATCTTTCGATACTTATGTCCTTTTGGAAGCATTTTTCGGTGGCCCATATACACGGTTTTCCCACTATGTTTCAAGCGAATGCTACAAGTGTTTTCACCACAAATCGGACACGCCAACGCCCCCTTGATTGAATAGCCTGAAAGATTACCATAGGCGGGGAAATCATTGATTGTGCAGTACAACATGGCACGCAAATTGAAGTCCTCTTTACTGAATGAGTCGTAAACCGTAGCCCCTTCATTCCACAAGAGTTGTAGATCCTCTATCAAAGGTTGTAGGAATACGTCAATTTTGTTGCCCGGTTGCTTTGGACCAGATATTAACAAAGACAACAAGATGTGTCTTGGTTTCATGCATAACCACGGCGGTAGATTGTAAATAACCAAAAGCACAGGCCAGGTACTGTGTATGCTACTCAAAGTACCGTAAGGGTTCATCCCATCCGTGCACAAGCCTAGCCTTAGGTTTCTCGGTTCGTTACCAAACTCAGGAAATTTTACGTCTATGTTTCTCCACTGTGGTGCATCAGCGGGATGTCTTAATCTGCCATCCTTTTTCCTGTGAACTGAATGCCACCGAAGATTCTCTGCGTCTTTCTCAATGGAGAACAAACGTCTGAACCTTGGAATGATGGGCAGGTACCACAACCTTAGCTGGTGAACCTTTCTACTACCGCTGATGTGAGTTTGTTGTTTCTTATACCGTGACGCTCCACATGCTGAACAGCTTTCAGCAAATTCATCCGATTTCCAAAACAGCATGCAACCATTTGGACAAGCATGAATTTTCTGGTACCCCCCATACCCATTGGGCACATCATTTTTTTGGCTGAGTACGTAGTCGTTGGTAAAACGTTGTCCACCGGAAGAACGTATTTCAATAGTTCCAGGAGGTCAGTGAAACTTACGTCGCTCCAGCCATGTTTCGCTTTCAAGTTGAATAGCTTGAGGACGACACTCAACTTGCTTAACTTTGTAGGGTCACACCCGGGGTACAACGGTGTTTTGGATGAATCCAACAAATTTTCATGCTTGTCTGGCGTGTTAGAGTAATGTCGTTCCACATCTTCGAGCATAGTCTCAATGTCATCATCCCAGAAATCTGGCTCAACGTTCCTGTAACGTCTTCTGGGTCACCAGCAACTGTATCATCTCCAAGTTCTGTTTCTGTGTTTGCCTGACCATTATCCCCTTCGTCAGGCTTAATAACATCGAACGCACTCTGACCATGCCATCGGATTATGTCTTGGAAATCTTTTGTAAAACCGCGGCGGATCAGATGTTCCTTAATTGTTTCAACGCCGCGATATCTCAGATTGTTTTGGCAGTCGATACACGGACAAAATATGTATCCCTTGTCTGTAGGTTTCAGATTGTTCGCCAACACCGTGCATAACTTATCAACTCCTTCTAAAAACTTGTCGTCCAAATTTCCGCTGTAAATCCACGAACGTTCCATCTCCTTCTAGCTATTTATATGAAGGCAGCCATTTCATACCGTCACCCGTGGCAGAGTCTTTACACTTTTGTATCTTATCAACCTAAATCCATCCATGAGTATTAAATCCCACCGGTGAACGTGTTTTTAATATGTAATTTATTGAAAATTTCGGCAGCATCTCCCTACAGTTCTTCAAATGCACGATATTATGATATTAATCAATAATATATGCATTCGAAGAACAATAAAGAGATACTGCTGAAATAATCAATAAAGTACAATTAAAAACACATTCACACCCTAGGTGTGAGATTTAACAATCATGGACAGTCCCGACAGGGACTGCCGAAGATATACCTCTATTAGGTATATCTTGGGCGGATAACTATGTTTGGTAGTTTGTCAAATATTATATGTATATATGTAAATCTTACCTCTGGTAGACGATTAGCCGATGCTAAGACGGTTGAGGTCGGAAGCCAAAATAAAGTCGTAGTCCTGATGCATAAATGAAAAACGACAACATTAGAATTCATCAAAAAATCAAGGTTAAATGCTAGCTAAACCGCGGAAAAAAATCGACAGCATCTCCCCTATATTTCTAACGTCTCCAAATCAGTTTTATCAAAGTCAAATTTGCACGCACCATCTAGAACTAGTAACATACATAAACTTATCTTCTTCTACTATAAATGAAGTTTATTTATGACCTTCTCTGCAGTACTTCAGATTGAAGGACTGAAACTAGTCATTCTAGAACCATTAAAATACCGAAACTCATCTTATTCTTTCTGGTGGTTATAACAATAGCATTGTTGATTCCTGTCACAGATTGTGAATCAAACAGAGAGCATCTGGCATAGCAGATTGAGCAGTTGAAAATGAGCTATTTTCAGGAATCGGTAATATACTTGAACTTACTTTCTTTCCTGTGGCAGTTTTAAGTAGTAGCATTTTTAAAACTACACTATTATTTATTAATTGTAATACTAAATGCTAAGAATAAATAAATACAGCAGTTTACAGTTTGCTTTGCAAAATTACCGTTACTAAGCACCGAAGTGGGCAAGTAGTGTAGAAATCAGCCCACGAACTAGGTTGCAATTAACTGTGAATCTGGGCACAAATATATGAACAAGTTAGAACTTGCCATTATACTCTCAGGATTCGATAGAAACGAGGTTAGAACTTGCAATCGAAATGCATGTATATGAACAAAGTTAGAAAAAAACGACAATCAATCATCGCATACCCAATACGCGATAGAGAGGTCGACGGTGAGACCAGTGGTAGATGGGTGGTGACCGGCGGCGATGGGAGTGACAAAGGTGGTGGGAGCGACGGCGGCGATGGCCGTTAGCAAGGTGACGGGAGAGAGGAGGCGATTTCAGTGAGGAAGATAGCGCGAAAGAAGAGTTACTGTAAGTACAGTGTGCAGAGTAAACGGGCAAATGTTGTAGTTAAAAGGACTTTAGATTACGGTTTACATGAAAACCGTAATGTAAAGTCACACTTTAAATGACGGTTCCTAAAGAACCGTAATCTAAAGTGTAACGAAATAAAAAAATAGCGCGAAAATTATTTGGCCTATGCTGGGTTTCGAACTCAAGATCGATGGTGTTGACTCATGTACCCACGGCCATTAAGCCATGAGTCTTATTCGATCAAACATATGTAACACATTAATATAAAGTTATTTTTAATCTAAAATACACTGATAAACGACGTCGTTAACTATAATTAGATTACGCGCGG
Organism: Limonium bicolor; assembly: GCA_023374045.1. Taxonomy (NCBI): domain Eukaryota; kingdom Viridiplantae; phylum Streptophyta; class Magnoliopsida; order Caryophyllales; family Plumbaginaceae; genus Limonium; species Limonium bicolor. The sequence continues at coordinate 112,981,801 of CM041776.1, forward strand.
CGTCGAAAAAATCAAATAACACGGGAAATATTTGGCGTCAGGTGAAAACGACGTCGTTGACCATCAGTCGGAGGTAGGCGCGCCTTTTTTAGGACGGACTTTAGCTGACGGTTATTAGTAAACCGTAATCTAAAGTCCGTTGACCGTAAAGTGCGCGTCAACACGGGACTTTAGATTACGGTTTCACTGATAACCGTCATCTAAAGTCCGTCCTAAAAAAGGCGCGCCTACCTCCGATCGATTATTGCTTACGGTTAATTCAATAAACGTCGTTAATTAACTCCGGCCTTCATATTAATTATGGTTTTTGTTAAAGCCGTGATTAAACCACCGTCATTAAAGGCTTCCGTTCCACTAGTGATTTAGATTGTGAGAAATAAGAGAAACTAATACTTTGGAAAGTAGGAGTGCTATCATGCCGCTGCTAAGGTTGAGATAACCGTCCAGCTGAGGGACGAGGACAATGCTAAGAGAAAGAACGCCGGGAAGAGCACCGAGCATCAAGGACAAGGAGGGTACAAGAAACAGAAGTACCAGCCTCAAGCCCAGAAAAGTCAGAACCAAAAAGGGAAGGAGGAAAAGGAGAAGGCTCCAGAAGAGCCACTGAAGTTGACATATGCATATGCAGCTAAGCCCCTACGCTCAAGGGTGCCAAAGGGTAAAGAAGTTAATATTGAGTGAGTTAAGAGACAATTAGCAACTGTTTAAGATATGAGTAATAATATTGTGAATGATCAGGATCTGAGACTGATAAGGGAGCCGGTGGTGGCTACCAGTGACGCTACATCTGTCAGTGGTGTCACAAGGATCACCCCGGGCTCGATTGTAAGGGGAACAAGGTTGAGTGCAAATATTGTGGGGTGTATGGGCACCGAGCATACGAGTGTTTCCGGAACCCCGCTAGCAGAGCCTTTAGGCTCGATATGAAGGGTAAGGGCAAGACCGATCAGGGAGCTGGATCTGACGGTCAGAGGAGAGTGCAGCAAGCTGCAGATAAGAACCCCCGGGTAGCCCAGAAGTCAGGACCCACACTACACATGGTGGACCGGGACGATGAGCCTGAACCCTCATCGAGGCCAGGTACCGCTACGAACCATTTAGTAATAAAATTGTCTGCTTACCGCATTACATGCATGCTTGGTAAATAAATGAGTTAAGTGAGAATAGAGAGATTAGACCTTAAGTAAGATATAACCTATTACCACCTTAGGAAACTTCAACATTTGTTATCCAATACCTTCAACACCTAACCTGGAGGACACCGACATCGAAACCCGAGACTTTCCAACCAAACAGTGTCAGGTTATCTGCCCAGGTATGATTTTATTAAGGGGATACCTGACACCAGAAGCACAAATAGCCATCATCAGGAGATGCAGTCAACTAGGAGTGGGACCGGGAGGTTTTTATACAGCGGAGTACCCAGGAGGAGCAAGAATGAAGTTAAAGATGTAACACCCCTACCATTAATACAATGCTTACCGTCCAATCTCCTTACACATTAGATACACGTAGCGGATACATACTTACGTATAGCGGGTGATACAATGCCGTTAGTTACCCCGTGACTAACAAGGCTACTACTTCTACATACAGCATCGGTCTGATGGACCGGAATCCCGAGTGCTACACATCTACATTTCATACTCCATTTACCAATCAAATACAAAAAAACGCCATTCAATACTTTACTCCTTCATATTCCACACAATACAATATGCTTGACCGAGTTTACTAAGTTCCAAATACAAATACAATGACTCTTCCAAGTTCCTATATACTCATTAGTGTCTACATCTTCCCATTTCTCACAACTACTTACTTCCTAAGTACAACGGTATGCCATTTAGTACACCTCTACGTTCTACTGCTACTATCCAAATGTAGTCACCGATCTCGGGCCTTGACCATATCCTCTTCGGGTACCTGTACACTAAAAACGTTCCCCCGAAGGGGTCAGCTTTCGCTGAGCATGATAACCGCATACCCCGCGTACTAGTGAGGGTACGCCGACCACTTGGTCGTATACATGCAGTTCATTTATTCACACATCATGCATACATGCCTTCATACACAATACTACAATACTTATGCAAGGCATCCATACATACACACACTTCATTACATACAAGGAATACAATATAAACCATCCAACCCATACTTACCTTCTTCTGAACTGCACATACTCACTACATAGACAATATACAATACTTGTTAGCTTCATTGGTCCACCCGGGTTAATCGGGTGGAGATTACTCTTTTACTCGTTATTCCATACATACGCATACATACTCATTCTCATACTCATACATACTTACTTACTTTTACTCTTACTCATGTTAAGTCGTCGGGACCTCCGGCCCGGGGACTACTCCGTCCCACCACCGGGATTTACTTGACTCGCCAATCCGGGATGCTACCCACTTAAGGGATTTGGGCCGCGGAATAGTTTAAGAGTCAAGAATTGCAGCCAACCTCTTGTGACTCCGCATCCTCACGCGTGGCCGAAGCTATATCGGACTTCTACTCATTCCAATTTACTCACTTAAGTTAGGAGTTAGGTAGTTAGGAATTAGTAGAAGTCTACATCCAACCACATACACAAATACATTATTCATATACACATCCATGCAAATACAATACAATATACAAGTACACTACAAGGTACAATTACACATCATCATCATTCATATATTTCATGAATTATACAAACTATTGTTCAAGAAAAATATCGAGAACAATGTAAACAAGCACAAGTAAGTGCAATATAATCCGATTCATGCATTTATCTTATTAGGTGTTCAAATAAGCACACAAATCGGGGTAACCATATTAGGATACAGGGCATGAAGAAATCATACCATTTTACCGGAATTTACTTTACCGGGTGCTCCCTTGTTCCTTTGGTTCCCTCTTGTTCCTTGATTCTTATCCTCGAACCAATGACTACATGTCAAATGGTTCAATCAATACTAAGCATCACAATACATACATAATCACTGCTCCCGAACTTACCCCGTTATCCCATTGTTTCGGTTTAACTTAATGTTCATATACTTATAACTTTCTTACCTACTTCTCCAACTTGTTTGCACCATTGATGGTCCTTATGTATCATTAATCAAGTACTAGTTCTTATTATACATTACCTTTCACTTCCTTACTTATAAACCATTTAGACAACTTATTTTTTAAAATTCTGTGTTGGTCCGGGACCTTGTCCAGGTCTTATGTCCCGGACCAACATGTGGTCACTACTCTCGGCCTGTTTTCATTTATGGTCCGGGACCTTATACATAAGGTAAGTCCCGGACCCAAAGCCTTGCACACTCTCGAATGAAATTTTAATTTGGTCCGGGTCCTTGCACATAAGTCAAGTCCCAGACCCATACTTACAGAAACTCTCGCCCTATTTTACAGGGGTGGTCCGGGTCCTTGTATGGGACTTAAGTCCCGGACCACCACCTGCTGTAACTCTCGGTATGTTTTTACACCCTGGTCCGGGACTTAGTCCTGGACTTAAGTCCCGGACCCTGCTACAGATTCAACAGGTTTTGCATTTTCCAAAAACTGTTACATTCTACACTTTGCCTAGTTAATTCCTAAATGTTCCTACACTTAATCCTACATGTTTAAGCACCTAATAAAGCTTCTAAACATGCTCAAATCCATTACTAATCCATTACTCCTTTTCATACCATTCCACACACATATTTTCTACATTTTCATTCCAGCACTTACCACTTTTCCTTAGTTGTGTTTTGCTACAGATTTTGATTCTTATTTTCTCCATACCTAGTTCCCTCTCCTAATGCCAATTTACCATCCCAATCCATTTCCAAGCAATTACAATATCTATACCCAAGTCCAACCCTCTTTTAATTAAGTCTTGCACATAATCCACCTAGTTTCTCCAACACCTTTCAACACTCTTGCTACAGATTTTGCCTCCTAGAATCCCCATACAACAAGTACCATTCCATGGTCATTAAACACCTCTACTATCCCCAATACACACCTTGGTTCTCCCATTCACCAAGTCGTTCTTAAATACATAATTCCTACTGAAATTTCGCCACAGTTCACCTACTTTTCTTACTTCTCCACATACACCCGTTATCACCAAAATCATTCCTATTCTAGCCACACCCATACAAGGGTCCTACCAGCAATACAAAGCAATCTTAATACATCAATGCTCCATTACACAACAATACTAATACAAATACACAATACTTGGCTCTAAGGCCTTCAATCCAAATACAAGCTCACAATTACTCAAACTTCCACAACTACAATTCAAATACAATGTTTTGGGTTCTTTAAATTGGTTACCCATCCCCATTACTCCAATGCATTAAATTTACCATTCAAGAAAGAGCTCTTACCTTAAGCTCTCATTTTCCTCTTTTCTTTTCCACTTCCTCTCTTCTCCCTTCCTTGCCCAAATCGGCCATATGGGGGAATGGAGTTGCCAAACTCCATTCCCATCACCCAATACACATAAAACAAGTGCAATTAACTACTAACCCTTTTCAACCTTTAAAGCTTAATGTAAGTTTTAGGGTTAAGAAATTTCATTACCTTGCAAGGGTGTAGGTAATGCTTGGAATAGCTCAAGATCAACATTTCTCACCCTCCAAGAGAGCCAAAATCGGCTAGAGTACAAAGGAACCAAACAAGAGTTTAGTCTAAATTTCGTTTTGCCCACAAGGGCTAGAAAAAGGTAAGTTTTCAATAACATTTTTACCTCAAAATGACAAGGAGAAGAAGGTGGTTCTAGTGGTAGTCTTGAAGCTCCAAATGCTCCATACCCATGAAAACCAAAATGATCCTTTTCGGATTTTGATAAGAGGGAAATGTACTCCTTGAAGAGAGGAACACAATGGTATACTTTTTATAATTTTTGGAGAAGGTTTGATGGAGTAACAAGAGGAGAGAAGAGGAAGTTTGTGTGTGTTTGCTCAAAACTCCATAGCTGGTCGGTTGAGGAAGGAAGCAACCAGAGAAGAAAAGAGAGTGAAGAGGGTGGGGGTCTGTACGTGAGTGGAGAAATGAGAGGGTAGGAGAGAGAGTATGTGAGGTAGTAAAAGTAGTTACTTTTTGATTTTTGTTTGTTTTGTCCTTTTGCTCATAAGAAGGGAATTATAGGGGTGAGAATGGGGCTCAAAATCGGACACACTCACACAGCCCATGTGGGTTTTAAAATTTAATTTACAATATTGGACACACTAGTTTGAGTTATTTGTGCTTTTACCCCACAACTTCCCGTTTTTGACAGTTTTACTAATTTCTCGTTTTATTGATTTTAGTTCTAAAGCTTCACTAATATTTATTAATGATTATTTAGTTGACCAAAATTGTTACGAGACTATTTGACCCGCTTAAAGTCACGTTTTCCCGGTTACCTCGAAAAACGCGCTTTAATGTTCATTAGTGTTTTTAATCCATTTTAAGGATCCATTTTTTGAGGATTTGTTCCCTAATATTTATTTAGGCTTAATTAAGCCTTTAGAATCCATATAATACGCCAACCGAGGTCTCATACCTTATATGGTTATTTAACGCTTATTTAGCGTTTTACGCTTTTTAAGCGTTTCTTTATTTCTTTTGGATTTATTTTTCCTTACCACTATTACGTAAGCATTATTAGGCTCTTAAATAAATATTAGAATTATTTTAATCGCTATAATTAAGTTTGGGGTATTTCAATCTACCCCCTTTAAGAACTTTGTCCTCAAAGTTGTTCGAGATTATAGGTTTACAATGCTTACTCATTCTTACACGTCCAATACCAAAAGTCACACATTCATCCTCCTTACCATTCCCAAATTCATTACTCGAGGTTTCTCCTTTCCACATCCTACCAATGTACAATAATTACTCCAATCCATATTACTATCAACCATCAGTTCCACATTATCGGGTTTTCACAAATATACGATGCAAAGCTATCCCCAAAGCAATGCAATACACATACAGTCCAGCAGGCACTCAGGTCATCTAGACATAGGACTCCTCTATGTCCCGCTGCCCTTGGAATAATACAATATGATATACCACTATCTTCTCTCGTTTAACTTCCAACAAGTCCTCCATCTCCAGTCTAAGTAAGATTCCTTTACAACTACTAATTAGAATTTTTTTTTTCTAAAACACACAACTCCAAATTCCAATTTATATTCATTACTTCTATCCTGTGTGTGATTCTTGTGACCACTTGAGGGGAGCTTCAAGAGTCATTCGACCCTGATGTGATCAGCATCAGTGTTGAACTATCTTTCCACCCCAATTTGTGTTTGGTTTCCCTTGATCTGATCAGGATCAAGTTCGACTTCCCACATCAGTTTCAAACAAGCAATTACTTCAATTATTTTCATGTTTATCTTTTTACTCTTCCTAGTCATTCATACATCTCCAAAGGATGGAATTCGATCCATCAGTCATTCTCAATCTATTTCCCAAATGCTTTACTTCGAGGTTCAATACCTAAGTGCTCATCTCATCAACCTTCACTACTTCCATCCATTACTCTCCATTGTTTCAAATATTCTAACTAGGGGTTACCATACTTGTAAATTTTAGTTGTCCTCAATTTACTTCCAATGACTTACATAGGTATACACTACTCTTAGACTTCACTCATCTACTATTCTCATTCATTTCGTACTACTTCTTCAAAGGCTACAATACTTTTGGAGCTCCGTCCACTACTCGTTACTTTTCTTTTACTAATACTCTACATGATGTTACAAGGTAGGTATATTCGTCCTATGGTATTTGCATCTCGTGCCTTATTGCCATAATTTCAATATGAACGGATACTTATGTTTATTTAACATAGTACCAATCATCCAATCAATTCTCATTTGCGCTAAGCACATTATAGTTTATGTGTTTTATTCATAAAATTCACATTATGCGGTTTTTGCTCTACCCCCTTAAAAGGGATTACGCCCACATAATCTACCATATGTTATTATTACTAAACATTGGTTTACTCAATTGGGCAATATGAAGCGTTTTAGCTTCTTTACGGTTTGTTACATAATATACCCTTGTCAAAGGGTCCTAATGATAACAATGGTTTAGTCTTGCACCAAGGATTCCTATATGAGTTTATTTAACTCATAATTAATTCGGTTCCAGCCTATTAGGCTTCAAGGCATTAATAGCCATTCTACTATACTTACTAGGTATATTATCTCCTAGCTAGGGCCCACCAGCTTCTGCTGCGCGACCCTGATAACTTGGGTTACTTACCCTTCATGTTATCCTTAATGTGCTATACATCACCTTTTATCCGTCTATTATGGGAATAAGGTTTGCTAAGCAATTGTGGTATTCTTTTACCATACTTGGACTCCATGAGTTTTAGATTTGTAACCAGCTCTCTGGCAATCTAATATGTATTTTATTCGTACTCCCATGATTATTCATTAAGTTCCTTTGACTTATAGTCGGGCGAGGTTGAGTCACTACTTAGTTGTAGTGCTTCCTCTAGTGTCAATAGTTTCTGAATCATACCAGTTCTTCTGGTTCAGTACAAGTGTTCTTTACTTGTATGACCTTGCATTTCTATGCGTCGGTCCTAGTGACTTGTTACGTCTCCTTCCACATTTTATACCAATGGAATTCACATCTTGTGATTTTTAGTGTGTTTCACACTCTTCGTGCTTCTTTGGCCTCAGGCCGCACCGTCTGTTGCTAAGCTTGCTTAACTGGCTTATGTTATGTTCGTTGGTGAAAAGAAGGGTTTACTACGGTTCAAATTTTCCATATCCCTAGCCATCCCATTAGATCATTAGCTGCACAAGTGCAATACTAAAACACTCAGTCATACAGAGTGCAGAGGCGTAAACGCTTGACAGTAAGTCACTTATGTGATAGGAAAGAATATTTCTGTCTGTCATCTCATACTTATACTCCGTGTCATTATCTGCTACTTCCTCATGGCGGTCGCTTGTTGTGCACCGTGTTCTTACTCACTGTACCACATTGTTTTTACTGTTTTTGTTACAGTGGTAGTTCCTCCTTACTTATTGCCATTGTCGTTGACACCATTTCCTTATTGCATGAACAATGAGGGTTTCCTCTGTTCGTGTGTATGACGGTTGTCGTAACATACCACAATGTGATTATTTCCCAATGTGGAGATGTTTCATTTCAACTTAGGTTTCATGTGTAGGTTAGCTTACCTCACATTCTATCATCGTTTATGACACAATTTACCAAGTATCTTGGTTTACCAAGGATGAGATAATTCATCGGGTTATAAGCTCTCTTGAGCGTTGGTCATTAGTGGTGTTCAATGTGTATTCAATTGATTGTTTTTGACACTTACTGTTTTCATAATGCTGAGCATTGGTTATAGGCTCTAGCTGTGTAGTTTTACTTGTGTGTACATCACCGGGACATCCCAAGGACTTCGAGGTTTTCTGGTCCGTTCTCCAATTGAAGGGTATTTTATCACTGACAAGTGAAGTTCTTGTTGAGGGGTTATCTCCACTCATAGTCTCATGACCAGGTTTACCATGTTGGTGTTTATACAATGGTTCACCCACATGCTTGAGTGATATGAGTATGCTACTCCTTAAGTCGTAATGGTTTGGAAATCTCTTTCCTTTCCATCGCCCCTTGACAATATTCATAACGTAGGCTTACTATTATAATAGATGGAAGCCTTTCTAAGGGTACACATCTTCACCATATTGGTGGTCTTTGGCTAACGAGGGGTACCTTCCCTTGGGTTTTTCGTAGTGTCCAAGTGGGGACTAGGCCAATGTTGGCATTATTGCGGTTCTTATGCCTCTGTGTACCATTGCTACAGAAGGCATGAAGGTAATCAACGGCTTGTCGACTGTATACTAGACTGATGCTCTAGTGACAGTGACACTGAGTTGGCCATTCCTACAAGCCACTTAGGATGTTGGGTTTGAATTGATGGTCCAGTTGTTGATTTCTTTGTCGTATGAGATGATATCTCTTGCGAGTCTTGTTATCAATTGGTGTGGGTTATGCAACCATTAAGGTTTACATAACATAGTTGGTTGATGGTTTTTAAGCCTTATTGTTGCAAGCTATGCTCTTTGCAAGCTGCTTATACATATTTCCATTCCCTGTATACCCCATAGGTTGGAGGTATTACTGGGCTCCATGGTAAGTCGTGACATCACGCTTCCGTTCGTAGGAGGTCCTTTAGGGAATTTAGTGCTAATCCGTGCCTTCTAGTAATTTAAGGTATTTCCTGTTAAGTGAAATCCCTTCGGTGTCTTAACCGAGTGTTCGTTCTAGCTCCCGTGCTCTTATCCTGACGCTCGTTCGACGGTTGTCAACTCAGACACCCTTCGAGGATTGCCCCTGGGTGTTGTTAGGTTATGCCGTTACATCCGGCTAGTGTTTATGGTATGTTGTGCCTACTATACCGCCTTGTGGTATTAGATTTTGAGTTATCCCTTTTTGGGTTATAATGTCTCCCGTTCTTGGGTAGACTGTTTATACTTGTTCCTAGTGTTTAAGACTAGGTTTAATATCCTCTTCACTGATAGATTATACTTTGTGGTGATCTTGTGATTGCTCTTGGGAACTCCGCCCCGTCTGTTGAGCCTTGTTAAGTTCACGTTAGGCATTCGCCTTACTGTGTTTAGGCTGGCTATCCCCATCCAGCTGTCAGGTAATTGCTTGAATTATTTGAGACATATCTAATGTCTATACTTACTAGTCTGTGCTTTTTGCACTACCCAATTTTCATTCCTTATCTTCAGATGGATTCTCTGAGTTCCTTATACTTGTTCCTTAACTGAGTTTCCTTCTCCTTGATTGTCTGTGGTGTCCAGTTGTTCTGGTTAAAATTCACTCATGATCCGTAGAACGGAGTTGACTACTTCATGTGTGTCGTACACTACATGTATACATACGTGGGGTACCATGTTGATACGTTACCACTTACCTGACTACTTGTTAGGCCCGCAAGCTCCTTCGGAGTGCGGTCGTCCCACATTCCGTAATTGGGTACACTCGTAGTGCTCGTCACACGCCTAGGTGAAGTATTCTATTGTCAACTCCTCTTGTATCATTCTATGATACTCACCGTGATTATGTTGGTTTGGTTTTTAAAATCCAAGTTTTAAAAGAAAAGTTGTGGTTTTGAACGAAAAATTTGGTTTTCTAAAATCATGGTACGGTGTTAAAAGAAGTTCTTCATGGCATAGCCATGTTCGAAATCTTGACCAAGTCCAGCTTCCCGCTGACTAGTATGTTCTAAATGCAGTGGTCAGGCCGTCAGGCCTTTCCATGGTTTCATTCCTCTAGTTTTTGGATGTTTTATCCCTGTAGTCGCTTCATCGTTGTCACGGTACATTACTATGTACCTGTGGTAAGTTAGAAGTCCTCCTGAATGCCCCCGTTATTACTGCACTTGCCGTGGCAAGTGCGTGGTACTGGTGGTTTTTGAGTAATCCTATACCGATCACGGTATAGTTTCCACTCGTATTTGTTAGTCTTGTTGACTCTTCCCTCGATCTTATCGATCTATAATTGGTATACTCGCTCCCTTAGGTAGCTCCTTGATGGTCTAGACATGGCCGTCGTAGATCTGGGTACTTCTTCAATCCTTGGAGATTCCCACTCTATTTGGTTTAGTGTCGTTCCTTGTGGCTCGTTCCCACACATCTGTGGCGATTACTGAGCCTTCCATGTTTAGGCACTACTCTTGTAGTCCTATTGGATTATATCCCATGGTTGCTCTTGTAGTTGTCTGAGCTATATTGGCCAGGTATTGCAACCTTAATGGCGTCGTAGTTTTGTAGTTAACCTCTTCCGACTATGTCCTTAGTCAGCTAGCATACCGTTGGTGGTATTATTCAAGTATTACTATCCCGTAGACTTGTGTCTCGGGTTCCGTTACTGCTCCCTTTTTCATTCCGTTGCACGGTTAGTGCTTCTTCCCTGCTGTTGGTTGACTAGCTAGGTTTCGCGACTGCTAACCACGTCGCCCCATGTTGTTGTAAGTTGCAGCCTCCTCGTGGTTGGAGTGCTCATCCTACCGCTATTAAGTACGGGTGTTGTGGTTCAACTGGGATCCATCTTCGGGACTTCCAGTTCTTGGAATCTACTACGTGTCGGTTCTTGTTTACCGTGTGATTGCTTCACAACTGCCAGATCGGGTTTTCCCGAATATGAGAGGTCCTTCCTTCTCCTTGGTGTCTTTTCCTAAATCATACAAGGGGTTTGTGGAGGGCGGGTCTGGTGTTGTAGGTATCCGGTACTCACCGGTAGTTCCTAGCTAGCATCTCTCTAATGCTAACACTCAACCCTTAGCCCTAAGCTTCTAATTTCTAACTCGGTATTTCCTAGACTCGGTATTTCCAGTCATCAGAGCGACACTTCACTCTGATACCACTTTTTGTAACACCCCTACCATTAATACAATGCTTACCCTCCAATCTCCTTACACATCAGATACACGCAGCGGATACATACTTACGTACAGCGGGTGATACAATGCCGTTAGTCACCCACGTGACTAACAAGGCTACTACTTCTACATACAGCATCGGTCTGATGGACCGGAATCCCGAGTGCGACACATCTACATTTCATTCTCCATTTACCAATCAAATACAACAAAACGCCATTCAATACTTTACTCATTCATATTCCATACAATACAATATGCTTGACCGAGTTTACTAAGTTCCAAATACAAATACAATGACTCTTCCAAGTTCCTATGTACTCATTAGTGTCTACATCTACCCATTTCTCACAACTACTTACTTCCTAAGTACAACGGTGTGCCGTTTAGTACACCTCTACGTTCTACTGCTACTATCCAAATGTAGTCGCCGGTCTCGGGCCTTGACCATATCCTCTTCGGTACCTGCACACTAAAAACGTTCCCCCGAAGGGGTCAGCTTTCGCTGAGCATGATAACCGCATACCCCGCGTACTAGTGAGGGTACGCCGACCACTTGGTCGTATACATGCAGTTCATTTATTCACACATCATGCATACATGCCTTCATACACAATACTACAATCCTTACGCAAGGCATCCATACATACACACACTTCATTACATACAAGGAATACAATATAAACCATCCAACCCATACTTACCTTCTTCCGAACTGCACATACTCACTACATACACAATATACAATACTTGTTAGCTTCATTGGTCCACCCGGGTTAATCGGGTGGAGATTACTCTTTTACTCGTTATTCCATACATACGCATACATACTCATTCTCATACTCATACATACTTACTTACTCTTACTCTTACTCATGTTAAGTCGTCGGGACCTCCGGCCCGGGGACTACTCCGTCCCACCACCGGGATTTACTTGACTCACCAATCCGGGATGCTACCCACTTAAGGGATTTGGGCCGCGGACCAGTTTAAGAGTCAGGAATTGCAGCCAACCTCTTGTGACTCCGCATCCTCACGCGTGGCCGAAGCTATATCGGACTTCTACTCATTCCAATTTACTCACTTAAGTTAGAGTTAGGTAGTTAGGAATTAGTAGAAGTCAACATCCTACCACATACACAAATACATTATTCATATACACATCCATACAAATACAATACAATATACAAGTACACTACAAGGTACAATTACACATCATCATCATCATCATATATTTCATGAATTATACAAACTATTGTTCAAGACAAATATCGAGAACAATGTAAACAAGCACAAGTAAGTGCAATATAATCCGATTCATGCATTTATCTTATTAGGTGGTCAAATAAGCACACAAATCGGGGTAACCAGATTAGGATACAGAGCATGAAGAAATCATACCTTTTTACCGGAATTTACATTACCGGGTGCTCCCTTGTTCCTTTGGTTCCCTCTTGTTCCTTGATTCTTATCCTCGAACCAATGACTACATGTCAAATGGTTCAATCAATACTAAGCATCACAATACATACATAATTACTGCTCCCGAACTTACCCCGTTATCCCGTTGTTTCGGTTTAACTTAATGTTCATATACTTATAACTTTCTTACCTACTTCTCCAACTTGGTTACAGCATTGATGGTCCTTATGTATCATTAATCAAGTACTAGTTATCTTATACTATCATTACCTTTCACTTCCTTATTTTATAAACCATTTAGACAACATATTTTTTAAAATTCTGTGTTGGTCCGGGACCTTGTCCAGGTCTTAAGTCCCGGACCAACATGTGGTCACTACTCTCGGCCTGTTTTCATTTATGGTCGGGACCTTATACATAAGGTAAGTCCCGGACCCAAAGCCTTGCACACTCTCGAATGAAATTTTAATTTGGTCCGGGTCCTTGCACATAAGTCAAGTCTCGGACCCATACTTACAGAAACTCTCGGCCTATTTTACAGGGGTGGTCCGGGTCCTTGTATGGGTCTTAAGTCCCGGACCACCACCTGCTGTAACTCTCGGTATGTTTTTACACCCTGGTCCGGGACTTAGTCCTGGACTTAAGTCCCGGACCCTGCTACAGATTCAACAGGTTTTGCATTTTCCAAAAACTGTTACATTCTACACTTGCCTAGTTAATTCCTAAATGTTCCTACACTTAATCCTACATGTTTAAGCACCTAATTAAGCTTCTAAACATGCTCAAATCCATTACTAATCCATTACTCCTTTCATACCATTCCACACACATATTTTCTACATTTTCATTCCAGCACTTACCACTTTTCCTTAGTTGTGTTTTGCTACAGATTTTGATTCTTATTTTCTCCATACCTAGTTCCCTCTCCTAATGCCAATTTACCATCCCAATCCATTTCCAAGCAATTACAATATATACCCAAGTCCAACCCTCTTTTAATTAAGTCTTGCACACTAATCCACCTAGTTTCTCCAACACCTTTCAACACTCTTGCTACAGATTTTGCCTCTAGAATCCCCATACTACAAGTACCATTCCATGGTCATTAAACACCTCTACTATCCCCAATACATACCTTGGTTCTCCCATTCACCAAGTCGTTCTAAATACATAATTCCTACTGAAATTTCGCCATAGTTCACCTACTTTTCTACTTCTCCACATACACCCGTTATCACCAAAATCATTCCTATTCTAGCCACACCCATACAAGGGTCCTACCAGCAATACAAAGCAATCTTAATACATCAATGCTCCATTACACAACAATACTAATACAAATACACAATACTTGGCTCTAAGGCCTACAATCCAAATACAAGCTCACAATTACTCAAACTTCCACAACTACAATTCTAATACAATGTTTTGGGTTCTTTAAATTGGTTACCCATCCCCATTACTCCAATGCATTAATTTACCATTCAAGAAAGAGCTCTTACCTTAAGCTCTCATTTTCCTTTTTTCTTTTCCATTTCTTCTCTTCTCCCTTCCTTGCCCAAATCGGCCATATGGGGGAATGGAGTTGCCAAACTCCATTCCCATCACCCAATACACATAAAACAAGTGCAATTAACTACTAACCCTTTTCAACCGTTAAAGCTTAATGTAAGTTTTAGGGTTTAGAAATTCCATTACCTTGCAAGGGTGTAGGTAATGCTTGTAATAGCTCAAGAACAACATTTCTCACCCTCCAAGAGAGCCAAAATCGGCTAGAGTACCAAGGAACCAAACAAGAGTTTAGTCTAAATTTCGTTTTGCCCACAAAGGCTAGAAAAAGGTAAGTTTTCAAGAACATTTTTACCTCAAAATGACAAGGAGAAGAAGGTGGTTATAGTGGTAGTCTTGAAGCTCCAAATGCTCCTTACCCATGAAAACGAAAATGCTCCTTTTCGGATTTTGAAAAGAGGGAAATGTTCTCCTTGAAGAAAGGAACACAATGGTATACTTTTTATAATTTTTGGAGAAGGTTTGATGGAGTAACAAGAGGAGAGAAGAGGAAGTTTGTGTGTGTTTGCTCAAAACTCCATAGCTGGTCGGTTGAGGAAGGAAGCAACCAGAGAAGAAAAGAGAGTGAAGAGGGTGGGGGTCTATACGTGAGTGGAGAAATGAGAGGGTAGGAGAGAGTGTATGTGAGGTAGTAAAAGTAGTTACTTTTTGATTTTTTTTGTTTTGTCCTTTTGCTCATAAGAAGGAAATTACAGGGGTGTGAATGGGGCTCAAAATCGGAAACACTCACACAGCCCATGTGGGTTTTAAAATTTTATTTACAATATTGGACACACTAGTTTGAGTTATTTGTGCTTTTACCCCACAACTTCCCGTTTTTGACAGTTTTTACTAATTTCTCGTTTTATTGATTTTATTGGTTCTAAAGCTTCACTAATATTTATTAATGATTATTTAGTTGACCAAAATTGTTACGAGTCTATTTGACCCGCTTAAAGTCACGTTTTCCCGGTTACCTCGAAAAACGCGCTTTAATGTTCATTAGTGTTTTTAATCCATTTTAAGGATCAGTTTTCTTCAAGATTTGTTCCCTAATATTTATTTAGGCTTAATTAAGCCTTTAGAATCCATATAATACGCCAACCGAGGTCTCATACCTCTAATGGTTATTTAACGCTTATTTAGCGTTTTACGTTTTTTAAGCGTTTCTTTATTTCTTTTGGATTTATTTTTCCTTACCACTATTACGTAAGCATTATTAGGCTCTTAAATACATATTAGAATTATTTTAATCGCTATAATTAAGTTCGGGGTATTTCAAAAGATGATGAGCTTAGGCAAGGATTGGAATCCTTATGCCAAGACGTACCAAACCACAAGGATACAAGATGGAGTCTCACCACCGGGGATACCCGAAGAGTTCCATCCGGTTATTACACAAGTCGTGGAGATCGCTCAGCAGTTGGAAGCTGACCCGATTCTTGACATACGAGTAGACATCTGCATTGGAAACTTCTACGAGAAAGATGGGCGACTTGGACTACATAAGGATAAAGATGAGACAACAGAGTCTCTCGAAAGGGGGATACCCGTAGTGTCTTGGTCCTTTGGGGATGACGCTGAATTTTTGTACGGCGAGCAGAAGCGTGCAGACCGTGCTAATAAGTTAATACTTAAGTCAGGGGATGTATTAGTTTTGGGAGGAAAATCAAGGATGTTGTACCATGGGATTAAGAGAATCAAGCTGAATACAGCACCGTCAGCAGTAATCAATGCGACGCATATGAGACCAGGGCGATTAAACCTAACCTTTAGACAATATTAGCTATGTAACGTATTAAGTAAGAAGTAAAGATTGAGATGTAAGAAATAAGCACATGTTGTAAACAGGATGGTTATGAATAAAATAATAGTGTTGTTCATACTACTTGTTACGACTCTTGTTATACCATCATTACTCATGAAGCTTGTGAATGCAATTAGGTTATGGACTCGGTACGGAAGGTGCGGTTAAGCATACTTATAGAGGCACAGGCCGACGCCAGCGACACTATCCTCACCGGCACCTTTCTTATTAATGGAATTGAGGCATCAATTCTCTTCGACTCAGGGGCCTCGCATACCTTTATCTCGACATCGTTTGCGAGAAGGTTGGGGCTAGACGCCGATGAGCTACCCGACTTCACGGTTAAGGGGAAGATTTTCCAGTCAGTTGATTGGTTTAAGGAGTTGGGATTTGATGTGATTTTCGGGATGAACTGGTTGGAGCGGCACAAGGGTCGTATCCTCTGCGCCGAGCATAAACTGCTGCTCAGGAGTGCATCTGGGGTAACAATATCATACCGCCAGAGGCCTAGAGAGCCTTCGACTAAGATCATCACCGCTATGGCAATGTATAAGGAGTTAAGGAGGAAGGAAGAAGTATATCTCTGCTATGTCCAGGACATAGAGAGGGACCCCGAGTTCGACCCTGACTTACCGGTAATGTCGGAGTTCCTCGATATGTTTCCATGGGAACTGCCCGGCATGCCACCCACTCGGGAGGTAGAGTTCACCACTGAGCTGCTACCAGGAACCGGACCGATAGCCAAGGCACCATACCGCGTGGCTCCGGCAGAAATGAATGAGCTGAAAGAACAGTTAAAAGATTTATTGGATAAGGGATTTATCAGACCGAGTGTATCACCTTGGGGAGCGCCAGTTCTCTTTGTGAAGAAGAAGGATGGTAGTCTCCGCCTCTGCATCGACTACAGAGAGTTGAATGCAGTGACTGTGAAGAACAAGTACCCACTACCCCGCATTGACGATCTGTTCGATCAATTGAAGGGGGCATCAGTGTTTTCCAAGATTGATCTCAGATCGGGGTATCATCAGATAGCCATTAAGGAGGGGGATATTGAGAAGATAGCATTCCGGACACGATATGGCCACTATGAGTTCACAGTGATGCCGTTCGGTTTGTCGAACGCACCGGCGAAATTTATGGATCTGATGAACCACTTGTTTCGGGAACAGCTGGACAAGTCGGTTGTGGTATTCATCAATGACATATTAATATATTCAGAGTCAAGGGCTGAACATGGGGAACATTTGAGGAGGGTGTTAGAGATATTGAGGGAGAACGAGTTATATGCTAAATTCTCAAAATGCGAGTTTTGGCTTGACCAAGTCTCATTCTTGGGTCATATTATTTCGGATGCTGGGATCTCAGTGGATCCAGCAAAGATTGATGTTGTACGTACTTGGCCATGACCGAAGACTGTTACCTACATCCGGAGCTTTCTCGGTCTGGCAGGTTACTACCGGAGGTTTGTTAAGGATTTCAGCAAGGCCGCGAAGCCGATGACTAGTCTGATGAAGAAGGATGCACCGTTCGTGTGGACGACTGATTGTGAGAGTTCGTTTCAGAGTTTGAAGGACTCATTGACCACTGCACCGGTTCTGACTATTCCATACGGTACGGAGGGCTTTGAGGTTTACTGTGATGCGTCCGGCAGAGGGCTGGGTTGCGTGCTCATGCAACATCGCAAGGTGGTGGCATATGCCTCACGCCAGTTGAAGAAATATGAGGAGAACTAGCCCACACATGACTTAGAGCTGGGAGCTGTAGTCTTCGCTTTGAAGATATGGCGCCACTACTTATACGGGGTTAGTGTGACGATCTACACCGACCACAAGAGCTTGAAATATATATTCACTCAGAAGGAGTTGAATCTCAGACAGAGGAGATGGTTAGAATTTCTGAAGGACTATGACATTGACCTCCAATACAAAGAGGGAAAGGCCAATGTTGTAGCGGACACCCTCAGTCATCGAGCACACTCACTCCATTCGCTAGTTTCTTTCTCCAGCTTGGTTGATGAGGTGCAAGAGGCTCAGAGGACAGATGAGTACATGAGAGAGGTCAGACAGAAGCTGACAGATGGTACCTTTGAGAGTTAGAAATATGACTTCAGACTTCACGACGACGATCTGATCAGACTTAAGGGCCGGTTATGCATACCACGGAGCAACACAAATATGAAAGACCGTATACTTAGAGAATCTCACTGTTCTTCAGTTTCCATCCATCCATCCGGGAGCCTCTAAGATGTATAAAGACATGAAGAGATACTTCTGGTGGTCAGGGATGAAGACAGATGTTACCGAGTTTGTTTTGAGGTGTCTCACATGTCAGAAGGTGAAATTCGAGCACCGACGACCGGGCGGAATGGTACAGTCGATGCCAGTTCCGGAGTGGAAGTTTCATGATATCTCCATGGACTTCGTAGTTGGACTTCCACCTGCTAGGGGAGGTCTCAACATGATATGGGTGGTGGTGGATCGCCTTACCAAAGTAGCCCGATTCATACCAATGAAGGATACTTGGAAGGTGACCAAATTAGCTGAGTTATTTGAGAAGTAAATTATGAGACATCACGAGATACCGAAGACCATAGTGTCAGATAGAGATACCAGATTCCTTTCGAGGTACTGTAGAGCTACCAGAGAAGCGTTAGGTATAGAACTGAAGCTGAGTACCGCGTTCCATCCTCAGACAGATGGTCAGACTGAGCGTACAATTCAGACACTCGAGGACATGCTGAGAGCTTGTGCCTTAGACTTCCAGGGCAGTTGGATTGACAAATTGCATCTGATCGAGTTTTCATACAACAACAACTATCACGCTTCGATCAAGATGGCACCTTTTCAAGCGTTGTACGGTAGACCATGTCGTACACCGCTCTGCTGGGATGAGTCGAGTGAGACGGTCATTATAGGACCAGAATACTTCGAACAAGTTAAGGCTGAAGTTCAGCAAATCAGGGAGAACATGAAAGCTGCTCAAGATAGGCAGAAGTCGTATGCTGATGTTCGACGACGTGACCTGGAGTTCGCAGTGGGCGACCGGGTATTTCTGCGAGTTTCACCGATGAAGGGTGTATTCAGATTTGGGCAGAAGGGCAAATTGAGCCCGAAGTTTGTTGGTCCTTATGATATTACGGAGCGGGTGGGCCCAGTTGCTTACAGGTTGAATTTACCTGCTGAGCTGGGTAAAGTGTATGATGTTTTTCATGTTTCACAGCTAAAGAAATACATGCACCACCCCTCCCATGTGTTAGAACCTGAGAGATTGACGTTAGAACCGAATATGAGATCAGTGGAGGTTCCTCAGAGAATCATGGATAGTAAGACTAGGGACACTCGCCATAAGTCAGTGCGACTGGGGAAGGTTCTCTGGTCTAACCAAGATGTTGAAGAGGCCACGTGGGAATTAGAGGATAAGATGAGGTCGAAGTACCCTTCTTTGTTTACCGACTAGATCATCTATATAGGGTACGGGGCGTACCCTTTTTAAGGGGGTAGAGCTTCCTTGCTTTTGAGTTAGTAAACGAACATGTTTGTCGTTTTGTTTGGTTGGTGTAAGATGTGGTTTGTGTAAGTTGTGTAAGTTATTACACCTTGGTGGTAAGTTTGAGATATGTATAATTGTAACACCCCAACCCGAAATCCAATAACTTGTACAATGATAGCTCCCCAAGATAACTAGAAATGCAGCGGAAAATATATACATAACAACGGGTGGTGCTATAACGCCGCTAGTCACCCATGTGACTAACCAGGCTAACTCCAAAATAACTTACAAATGCTACGGTCTGAGCGCTGAATACAAACCTCTTAAAACAACAAAAGTCAATAATAAAAGTACAGTACTTGTAAAATGATTCCCGTGATGACAGTCCCCTGTCTTAATTCTACCCCGCCTACACTCGGTCGGGTAATCTCTTCATTCTTTAGGTACCTGGAATTGTTTAGCCATGAAATGGCTCAGCAAAATAATTTGCCGGTATGAAAAACGTGCAGCCCACAAGCTACTGGGCCACCCAACTATTTTGTCGAATACATGCAGGTCATTTTTATAAAGCTGTAAATAAGCATCATAACATAATCATAACAAGCATCCATACAAGGATAACAATATCATACCGAACAAGACTGCAGAAGGTCAAGTTAGATGTCCTGTAATTATTCACCTGTAGTCAGATCCTCACAATGGGACTAACATGTATATATGAGTATTTCACAACAGTGGAGGTATAGTGACCTCGTTAACTCCTTCGTGGAGTAAGAAGGTCGGGTATGATAAACCCTTAGACGAGATGGGACTCTCGTACATTAGGTGGTAATTAGTCCCTCAGAAGATAACGTAGTTAACTCCTGTAATAGAAAGGTGGGAATCGAACCCTCGAGAGGATAAAGTCTTCCTCCCCACTTGAACTGTGTTGGGAATCGAACCCTCGAGAGGATTAGAGTCTTCCTCCCCACTTGTACTTCCAGTATGCCGCCGGTGGATGACATAGTGCACCCAAAACTCCCGTCGCGACGTAAATTGAATTGGAGACGACCTGTGACAGGTAAGCTCCGGTAGCATGCATGGCCAGATCCAACTGGGCTCCTCGTTCTCGTAGTATAGAATTTATAGTTGTCACTCAAGGACGTTAGACAAGAACACAATTGTATTGCCATTTGTCACGTTTAGGACAATGACATTTGTTATAAAGTGAAGTTAATGAGAGACTTGAGTACAAGTTCTCGGTATAATAAAACACAGGTATTTAATCCACTGGTAATGTAGTGTTGTATGCGTGGAACATACACGTTATAGTTAGCAACATCAGCAATAGAATAACACAAAGTGCACAAGAGTAATGCAACATTTTACATATAATCATCTTGGTCGTTAATTCAAACAACCAGATAGAGCCACAGCCGGTGTAATCCGGTAGAGAGCAGACTGCAAAGAATTCCATACCGTTCACCGTAGACTTACTTGTTAGTTCCCGGTCAACGTCTGTCAAAACAATGTCCTAGAATGGATTAATATGAGAGTGTTAATTTATGTAACTCTCGTATATAATTTATATTGATTCATGAAACGATTTATATTCGTTATTTCATGTGAGGTTTATTTCTTATACTTAGGCAGTTTCTTTAAACCTCTTTTTCCTTATTATTATTTAAGGTATTTATATATTTCCAAATCATGTAGTCTTAATTTATAAAACTTATATCGTATGGTAATTTCTTTTAATTACCTTATAATGGATGTATAACTTATTTGTTATTTTATCTTTAAATCCTTTAAGGTATATAACTATATATTTATGTACCATTTATATTACATATTTAACAATTGTCCAAATGACATAGTAATTTATAATTTTATAAATGACACTTATTTGTCACATGTTAATTAATCCTCTTAACTTTATTTTAAAAATATTATAGCTTCAAATATTATTTGGTTTTTCCCACATTAAATTCCTTATACCCATTTCCTTTTGATTCTCTTAAAGATCTAAATTATTTATGATACACATATATAATTGTCTAAAGACATAACCACTTAATAAATTCTCAAATTATATTTACATGTCTACATAGACATATTATTCCCATATCTTTTATTAGTCATAAACTAACCCCGAATAATATTATTTCTCTTCCAAGTAAATTACTTGTACTTATATGTCATATAATTTTAATTCCATAAATCCTTAAATCATAATTTTCTTTTCTAAATTTCTTAAATATCCATATAGGACCTACAATTATTTTTAATCTCATAAATACATCATACTTTTCGATTATTATATTATAACCTCTTTTATTTCACAAACTTTACATTAAACTCCAAAATACATTATAATACATAGTTTTATTTTCTTAATTAATTAATTCATTAAACTACCACTATAAATTTGGTAATTATTATTTGAACATCATAACTTTAAATAAATCACCAACTAGCCACATTTATTTTCGGCTATGCCATGTAATTCCTTATAATTACATTTTAACCTCAAAACTTTATAAGGTACATATTAACTTATAAACTATAGTTTTAATACTTAATTTCCTTAATTACCAAGTGGACATTTATATTTCTACAAATTATGTTTTCGCCCCATATAAGATCCGGTTTTATAGTTAAACTCTTATAAATTACATATTCACCCCAAAACTTTTAAAAACTTAATATTTCATGTCATAAATCATTTTAACCCAAAGTTTTCGGTCAACACTTTGACCAAGGTCAAATTTTATACTTAATGCAATAATATACTCATAAACTTATATGAATCTCGGCTTTACACCAATCTTTCCATAAATTACAAAATAGTCCAAAAACTTTATAATAGTTACTTAATAACTCACAAACTAAGTTTAAATATTTAATTTCTCAAAATTTCGAAAGTGCACTTTATAATTCTCTTAATTATGATTTCACCCATATTCAACTCCAAACTTCATAATAAGTTTTATAAATTTCATAATAGCCCAAAACTTTATAAATTGTTATTTTAACACTTGTTCCAATTATCTAAAATTCATAAACTTAATTCCTAACCTTATATTATAATTTTTATTCCAAAGAGAC
The DNA here is from genome assembly GCA_023374045.1 of Limonium bicolor. Lineage (NCBI taxonomy): Eukaryota > Viridiplantae > Streptophyta > Magnoliopsida > Caryophyllales > Plumbaginaceae > Limonium > Limonium bicolor. The sequence goes on from CM041776.1 coordinate 113,004,570, forward strand.
CTTTTACTTTCGGCTTTTACCATACTTACACCAAACTTTCCAAAATTTGCAATTTAGCCACATAACTTAATTAATTAGCCATTTTAGCACTAGTAAAATATTTTTAGAGCTTCACCAAACTTTATAATTAAGTTTATATACTAATGTAGCTCAATAAAACCTATTCTTCACTAGACCAATTCGGGCCATAATTAATAAGGTACCATATAGTAATAAAAGTAGATTTATATGTCAAAATAATTATACATAAATTCATATGAGTCATATAACTCATGTAAAAATTATTGTAATGTCTTAGATTGATTTTTAGCTCAAAATAGAGCATATTTGCCCTTGACCATTCGGCATGTATATGTATTTAACTTAGGTAAATTTTGTGACACAAAAATGTGTCTTAAGGTAAATATTTTCCATATATGTTATAGATTATATTTTTTGGTATATGTTACCATATGATTTTGGTTTTAAACACCTAGAAAGGTGTACATAATTTTTATACATTTTTTAAGAGCTTAAATAAGCTTAAAACAATAAAGGTTTACTTAGTAAACTTACTCTTAATAAAGGATGATTAAGTGCTTGAACTCCTCTTGAATTCCCAAGCTTTCTCCAAAGAAATTTTGATGCTCCACTTCGGTTTTATGCAAGTGGTGAAGGAGTTTAGGAGTTAGATCTTCAATAAAGATCTTAAGTAGATTTGTAAGTATTTTTCCAAGGATTTACCTTAAGCTTTTCTCCTTATAAATTCGGCACACCTAAGATGGTTGAAGAACAAACTTCCTTCATGAAAATGAAGAAGAAAAGAGCCTTAGAAGAAGTAGAATTTGGTTACACATAAAAATGTGCTTTAAGGATTTTCAAGCATGAAAAATACCTTAAGGTAACTAAGAGATGCTCCTTGGATTAATGTTGATTTAGACAACCTCCTTGGAGTATATGTTGATGCCGGATTGCTATGGTTGTGCTAGGAAGAGTTTTACTTCAAGGCTTCTCAAGAAATGCTAGGAAATTACCTTAAAGATGAAGATAGAAGTTAAATCTCCATTAATGGACTTAAGAGCTTCAAAGGAAGAAGATGAAAGGAGAAGAGAGGAGCCTTACCAACCGGTTGCAATGTGTGAGAGAAATGAAATTGCAACCGTAAGTCTTAAGGCATGTTTGCTTGATTTTTGTTTTGTTAATTTTTAATGTCAATTGACTAGTCTTTTCATTAGTTTATTCCATAGGTTATTGGCTCAATAAATGCCCATGTTATATGCATGTGTTTGGACATGTGGTGTGACAAGGCAAGGTGGAAGAAAATAATGTGAGCTAGAAGACAAGGAAATTTAGGTAAGTTTTGTTCCTTTGATTTTTCTATGTTATCCTTGTCTTCTTCTTCTCTTGTAGGTGTACGAATTCAAGGGCATATTGGAGCTTATCAATGGGCAATCTAGAGCCAAGGACAAGCGAGGAAGGTCACTTGAACTTTAAGAATCAAAAAGGTGGAATAAGAATCTACTTTTTGCTTTTAGCATTTTTTTTTTGTCTAGCTAACATGGCCTTGTTTCCTTGCATAATTTCGACAGCTTGGAGGTCAAATGAGACCTACATTCTTTGACATTAAGTATTATAGCACATGGGAAGGTGAGTCACCAGGCCTTATGCCTTTTTAAATTTTTAATGTAAGTTTTATACTAGTTTTTGGACTGAAAATCGGCCCCTATATAGCACCTTGTTTGACACTGCATTTAATTGATTTATAGGGTCATTTTAACCCTATTTAAGATTCTTAATTCGTGGCATGTCAAAAACAACAAGGTAATTGCGTAAAACGCGTTTTAGTGACACCCGAAGGTGTTTTGTTGTGCTCTAAGGAAATTTTGGGAAATAACTTGTCTTTATGAGTTCCAAGTGTTTATAACACTTATTATAGTAATAATGATATATTAAGATGTTACATTGAGTTATATGGGGTTACATCAACCCATGACATAATTTACGGGCCATCGGGATACTACACAGGGCAAAAAGGAGCGTTAAGAAATCCTCCTGAGGTTTTTGTTGAATTTTGAGAAACCACTTCATGTGTTCTCTTTAGGATGGTTAATAATGATGTTAGGAACTCTAAGAATTAATTTTATAGGAGTTCGTGCCACCTCAGCACTCCTCCGGCTTTTCGTGCTTTAAGGGGCGTGCGTGAGCACTCCCGAGCGTTTTGCGTTTTTGACTAGATATAGGCTAGGGAATATGTTTGTCTAGTCATATAATGAGGGTATGACCATTTGGTTTGACTTTTAGAAGGTCATAGGGCTCATGTATTGCAAGGTCGCGTGTAATTGTACGTTTAAAGGCGTTTCACGAACGTTCTTCTTGTCAAGATGTTTAGTGCGCGTCTTTGACCTTTGATGAGTTATTATATCTTCATAATATATACAATAGTTTAACATGAGTTGTTACATTTATATAAATGTGTATTTCAATTTATTGTAGCATTTATAGATGCTTAAGCATTCGTAAAGTATTTACGTTGCTCGTTTGTATACACGTTGGTATTGTTCTTTTCTTGTTGATGCTCTTTCTATCGAGCTAGATATGCAAGAAGTTTAGTCCTTGTTAATAATCGTACATGAATGTTTGTACAAATATGTTTAGTAAAATTACGCTAGTTAGCGTTTATGGTAAAAATGACTATTTTTACGTGATGTTTGCATGCATGAGTTTGCATGTGCACGTATAGTAATATTAATTTATGGAAGGTTTGCATGCATAGATTAGCATGCTTAACTACAATGATCTATTTCTAGATCAATTATCCATCATTTAATAGTTTTTAGGTATCAATTAGATTTGGGGTATTTCAATCTACCCCCCTTAAAAAGGACTTCGCCCCGAAGTCTCATATCTAAGTTCAAATGGTTGTGGGGAATCAAGTTCCACTAAGCATCCACAACACAGTTCTATTCTAAGGATCGAGTCCCAAGTTCCACTACTTTTAAGTTCGTAGTATATATTCAATCCTAACATACAGTGTAATGAGCATGAAAGGTTATCACACGAAAATACTTTAGTGCAGTGCAACGTAGTGCACGTAATTCATTCATAGTAGTGTAGCATAGTACAGATCATGCAAAACACGGAGTCATTCCAATATAGCGTAACGTAGTATACATCATCATGTAAAACAAAGTAGCTTCAATATAGTGTAACGTAGTACACATAATCCATTCATGCCAGTGTAACGTAGTACACATCATCGAGTAAGTTCATAGAATCACAAAGTCAAACTTGTAAACATACAAATCACAGTGCAACAGTACAACGGAAATGTACTTCCATGCTAAAAATGCTAAAATGCAGTAGGCTCTCCCCCCATTAAAAAGAGGGGTACGCCCCCGTACCCTAGACTAGTATAGCTAGTCGGTATATAGTGAACAATCTTCCCTCTTATTTAAAACTTATGATTAGTTTAAAAGATAGCCTCTCGGCTGTAAGATTTTAGGTGGGTATGACACATATTTTGTTTAAGATACGTGAAATACGTTGTGCATTTCCCTTGAACTCAGTAGATTATTCTAACAGATGGGACCACCATGCTTCTATTGCGTAACTCTGATTAAATAGTGTCTAAACATTCTGGAATAGTTTTAAATGTGCTCGTAGATGGTATGTTAAAGTTTATTTATGTATATATGTATGGTTGATGAGTTTGTTCATCATTTTCTTCATTTGGTTACTATTGTTGATCTTGTCTGGACTTCTGTCCGTTTACGGGGTATTGCCCCTAAGAATCTATGCATTCTCTAACATGTTCTATTTTGCATTATTATGCTTTTATATTTGAATCCCGTAAGTATGGGTGAAGGTGATCTTCCATCCTGTTTGTTGCCAATTATGCCATGTCTTGTTTAGACTGTCGGATCAATGTGCCACGTTATGCCACTGCTCCTGATTATCTTGTCTCGAAGTGACTTTTAGTTGCAGGATAGTTGGTATTCCTCATTGCATATCTTATTACTGTATGTTGGCTTCCAATAAAATTGTAAAGTTTGCCCATCCTGTGATGCTCAAGCGCATGTTATGTATCTTCCATTATCCTTTTTGAGTAAATCTACTACGACGTTTTTCCTCTACGTGGCATATACTGTAATACAGTTCGCCTTCCATTTGATTTTTCATTGAGTTCTTCATGAGTTTCCCTTGGTTGTTTGTGCTTATTTCTGATAGCTGATCATAACGGTGATTCCACTAAGATTCTTCTCATCAATATTACTGAGGCGTATTGCTCTTAATTCGAGTTGATTCTTTTCTGTGTTCCTCCCGCTAGTTGCTTTCGCATATGGGGTATCTTCTTGATATGTATTACTACTTACCTGTCCAATTTAGGATTATTCCTTGTCAAGTCCATAAGCTCTCGTACGTTTGGTTGAAGCATTCTTCCTTCCATGGGTCCTTACCCGTTTGGTTTACTATATAAATTCTCTTCATTGATAGTGGTAGCGTCCAGCTGGTGGGGTTCATCATCTTGTCGGTGTTGCTGATGCATTCAGTGGTTCAGTTGCTGTAGCTGTAAGGTTGCAGTAATCTTGTTGGTCTCAAATGTGTCTTCTATTCATCGCCTCCTGTAACTGTAATCGTCGGTGTTCGGGTTTTGTATAATACTGGGGCATATTAAAATTCTCCTCTTTGACCTTTAGGTCATCATCCCGTGGTTCAGATATTTGGGTTTACTGTTACCATGTTTGGTTTCCATTTTCAAAGTAGAGTATGAGTTACGGTCAAGCCATGTTATTATTGTTTCACAAATTATCGGTAGTACATACACGATCTTTTATTGTCTGTTCATCAAGTATACCACAGTGGGGTTCCCGTTAAGGTTTCTAACAAGGTATAATTTTCTCACAATTCCACATGTTCTTGCGGTTTATAAAGTAACTCATGTGTGTATTAGTATAAAGTTTCTACTCTTAATATTCTACCATACTTATAGGTAAGTTCCCATTCAATACACAGGGTTTGAATTCATAAAGGAAAACTTAAAGTCGATCTTTCCCTTCAGATGGCAATAAGGCCATAACTTAGAAGGTAGCTTGTAAATACTGTCATTATAGGTAATCTCTTGATCTCATATTTATTTTATTATCATGACTTGTGGTATAATAACAATTAGTATTTCCTCCATAGTTGATTATTTTCCTGTCAAACACGGAGTTGTTTTAGCTATTTAATTCTTTTAGGGTAGCTTGGTTAATTTAACCCTTAACTTACATCCTCAACTTCTATTATATTTTATTAGATAAACTCTTTATTAGGAATATGAACAAATGTTGACTTATCACAGAGATATTGGTGACCACTTGTAGGGAATCTCAGGAATCATCCAACCCTGATGGGGTCAACGTCAGTGTTGAACTATCCTTCCACTCCATTTTGTGATTGGTTTTCCCTTGATCTGACCAGGATCAAGTTCGACCTCCCACGTCAAATATCAAACAACCACATAATTGCAAGTTTCCAAATTTATCTTATCAAGACTTTGTGACATGGTGATTACAACATTCTTTCTTAACTGTTAAACAACTAATCTAATAACTGTTGTAATCTAGACTTGAGACTAGGGTACTCCTTAATTCCCGGAACTAAGTTCCTTTGATCAAATCATTTAGCGTGGAATCTAGTTTTTCTTCTTGGCATAAAAGATAAATTCTTATTAAACACCTAGACACTTACTGTCTAATAATTATCTCATCAGTCATTTGACTCTTAAACACATCATGCAAGCAATAAATTCAGTTATGGGCTTGGATATCTTGAAATATACTCTTCTTTTTAAAAGATTTTATCTAGTATTTAACTTATCAGGGCTTGATCATTGTCTACACCTTAGTTATCATCACTTGGAACAAAGACAGTCATAGTTATTACTAAATTGGGATAAGACTCCCAGGAAGGTTTTTATAACTCGGTCAGCAAATTTGGTTTCATAAAATATTATTTCCTTCACCTTAAAGCTTGGTCTTTCCTTACTCCATTTAAACTCCATCAATCAGGTGAACCATATGTTCCACCTAGGTTGATGATCTTTTCATGTTTTGTAATAATTTTGTTTTTCTTACTAAGAACTTCCAGTTTGAATCCTACAGATTAGTGTCAAGGAAATCAAAGCTTATTGTTGGTTTACACCCTTTCGAAACGTGGTTGATCCACCTACTCATTGGCTTCAAAAGAAAATAGGCCGTTTAGGCGTATAAAATAGAGGATTTATAATCATGGAGATTGGTATATATCGTTAGGAAAGTTCACGTGTAAAACGCTTGTTACAAGTCAAGGGGTATGTTCTCCCCCCCTTAAAAGTTTAACTTCCACTCACCTTTGGTGTATATCCAGTTCAAACTATTAGTATAGCTTACACTGCCTCCATAGAGAATTATTTGTTACTATGATCATATAAAAATTTATATTACATTGGTGTTAGCTTCCTTTGATTTTCTGAGCTCTTTACTGGTATCCACAAATCGAGCTGTCATGAAAGACATATGCTCATATAAATCCATAAGGATGGCGTAGGACATGTGCCTCAAAATAGGGTAGGTATATTTTATGATACTTAACCCTCTGAAATATATCAATACTCCTCAAATGTTTTAGGTTTATAACCTCCCAATTATATGTATTTATATTTAGCATTTAACTTGCTATTTTAGTAGTTTTCCTGACAAAATATCTGGATTCGAAGTTTGTTCTCTTCTTTCTTTTTATTAGGAGTCTAGCATTGTCACTGTAATGATACTAGCTGAGACCCTTGGTATTCGAGCAGGAATTACATCCCGTGTTTACTTACATTGGATGTTTAGTTGTATAGTGAGATTTTGTTATGATTTTCTTGATATTATCATTGGTTATTTTTGTAAGACCTTACTGATAATCATATTTCAAGGTTTCGCACGATTTTCTCGTGAGGTTAATAAGGAATTGTAAGATCTTCCAGTCCCGCACTGGGCAGCAAGATCAGTGCCTGGGTATCCCATAAATTTCAGTGTTTTCTTTCTCCGCGCAGGTCTTCGTTCTCTTTTATTTGGTTTACTGGAGCAGCACTTGTTGTAGCAAGTGCGCCATGCAGGTTGGATTATCATGCAGTTTATGTCCATTGAGATATACTTTTCCTTCATCATCACTGTATACTTGGCGGTATTGTCAGTCTTTCTGGTTATCATCGGCATAGCGTCACTGTTATTCGTCGTCAGCTCCCGTGTAGATGACAGTTGGCGTCGTACGGTCGTCAAGAACCCTTTCGCCAGTTCAGGTAGTCTTAAGTATTTGTTTTAATTAATGTATTTCTTTTCATGACATCTGCTCGTTATTTAGGCAGGTCATAGTTTGTAGTTGTAACACCCCTACCAGTAATCTCACCATTACTCTTAACCCGTCTCCATTATCAATACACCAGCAGCGGAAATTCTAATACAACCGGGGGTGAAACAATGCCGTTAGCCACTCACGTGACTAACAAGGCTAATTCCGAACAACAATACAACACACTATCGGTCTGATGGGTCTTTACCGAGTACACTATACCAATGATGCTTCCTTTACTTAAACAATTCTCAAGTCTATACAACCTTTAACACCACAATATACAATACAATGACCATTCAATACTATACCCGAGTATCTACAATTCCCAAGTTTATCAATGACCCTTCGGTCTTACAAACCCACAATACATAAATACAATTCCCTTAGCAACTACCCGTATCAATAACAACCCCGTCCTACTCTCGAACGGTGTCCGGCTTAGCTGACAGACTCTTATAGTGTTCATATTCGCTTCGGGTACCTGCACACTAAAAACGTTCCCCCTAGGGGGTCAGCTTACGCTGAATATGACTTCCGCATACCCCGCGTACTAGCGAGGGTACGCCGACTAATTGGTCAGAGCATCATGCGTTCATTTAATTCAAACATCATGCAATGCAACAATACAGCATACATGTACATTCACACCACACTCCACATTCCATCCAGGAATATATTCCACACAGATATCACATCCAGCTAGTTAAGTTCAGCTATCTTATTCTTCAGCCTTGAGAGACCGTATCTCAAGTGAGTTTCACTCTCGTTAATTACCAACTTTCTATCTCAACCGAGTAGTTTACTTGACTCCTAGATCATTTGACACCCTCGGTCCCGATCTAGTTTCTTAATTATTCTGCTCTTGAATAATTTTAAGTTAAGCCTCAAAGGCCTCCGGGCAGAGACATGTATAGGTCTCACCACCGGGCTTTTATAATCTCAATACAGGATTAGAAACATTCTCTCATGTTCCCTCTTCCTATCTCATAATACCCAGCTTACCTCTTTAAACGGGTAAGCTCTGCCTGTCTTACTCCAGTCGGGCACCACTATGTGGCACACGGCCCCGCAGGGCACCACTATGTGGCACACGGCCTGATAACAAGGGAGTTCAACCATGGATTCAGAAACATACACTCTGTTGCTTCCTCTTCCTTGCACGTGTGACTCACAATCCCCCTAACCCAGCTCTCGGGTTAGTAACAATATGTACTCATATATAAATACATATATAAACATTAGTCAGCCACATCTTTCTCGATGCTATCATACAACTTAGGAGATTTTCCCATCTCGTTGTATCTGCCGATTTAAGGGTCGCCCCTACACCTCCGTTACTTAGGAACTATGTTCGTTTTCTAACATTGAGTCACATCCTTGCATAGGAGGTCGACTATTGAAATTAAGGATGTTCACTAGCCTCGTGTGTCGCTTGTTATCATTTTGAGACAATTCTTAAGTTTGTTTTATCGTGTCCGTTGATTGATGGTTTTCGTGTGTTATCTCGTCTTGGTTCGATAACTTAGTGGGTCTCCATGTTTTCGTTGATTCACAACCGGACTCCTTCTACGTGTCACTACTCAAACAAGACTCACTATGAGTAGCACTACAATACACATTCAACATTCAACAATTCATTCATATTCACATTTCATGAATTATACAAACTTCTTTGCAAATTACAAACCAATCAAGCAACAATACTACACAAGCACCATCAAGTGCAAACAATCCGATTCGTGCATTTATCTTGTTAGGTGATCACACAATCAAACAAGCACACAAATCGGGGTAACCAAGTTAGGATACAGAGCATGAGGAAATCATACCTTCCACCGGAGTTAGCTTTAACACGAGTTCCCTTGTTCCTTGGTTCACACTTGTCCCACTGATAATGTTTCAACATTATTATTAATACTATACTCTTACGATACACAAATAATTACTACTCCCCGTACTTACCCCGTTATCCCGGTGTACTTAATGTTCTTATACTCTCAACTTGCTTGGTTACTTTTACACTTGTTTTCATACTCATATACTTACTTTCTTACCCTTATTATTTCAATTGTAGTGTACTACTACATATATATGCATATATGTGTATAGGCATATATATATACATATGATTATTATAATCATATAGTAAAAATATATATTTTTTTTTTTGACTCGACCGGACTTGCGACCGACCTTGCAAGTCCGGTCCATTCCAGTAGCTACCAGTACGGGAAATTTTCTGGCTCGACCGAACTTGCAAGTCCGGTCGCAAGTTCGGTCCATTCCAGTAGCTTGCATTACGGGAATTCTTCTGGCCGACCGAACTTGCAAGTCCGGTCGCAAGTTTGGTCCATTCCAGAAGGTTTCTGACGGGAGGATTTTCTGGTCCGACCGAACTTGCATGTCCGGTCGCAAGTCCGGTCGATTCCAGAAGGTTTCCCGTCTTTGTAAATCTGGGCTCGACCGAACTTGCAAGTCCGGTCGCAAGTCCGGTCCGGCCCAGTACTTCAGTTTTAAAATCTGTTTTCAGTCCTCTCTTTTGCCCATTACTTCCCCAATCTTCCTACATGTAGTCCCACATGTTTAAACACTATCTAGGCCCTCCAAATTGCCTTAGTTCATCCAACAATTCCTTACTCTTCTCTAAATCCACATACACAATTTCTCCTCACTTCCTTTCAATTCTTACAATTGTTTTCTTCTACTCTCATGCTACAGATTTTCCTTCTAACCTTTACCATTCAATACTCCCTCTACCAATGCTACTCCTAGTATCCCAAATACATTTCCAAGCAATTACAATATCTATACCCAAGTCTAGCATTCATTTTACTAATTCTTGCACATTAAATTCTCCTAACTTCTCCAATGTATTCTTATACACTTTGCTACAGATTTTACACTTCTTATTTCTCATACTACAATTACCATTCCAATGGTCATTAAAATCTCTGCTATCCCCATTACATAACTTGGTTCTCCCATTCACCAAGTCATCCACAAATGTACATATTCCTACCAAAATTTGCCATAGTTCACCTACAATCCTCACTTATCCACACATATCCATCTCACTAAAATCATTCCTATTCTAGCCACACCCATACAAGGGTCCTACCAGCAATACAAGAAATCTTACAATATAAATTCACCAATACTTCCTCAATCCACAATACCAATACTCATATACAATTATTTGGCTCTAAGGCCTACAATCCACATACTTGCTCTTAAATACTCAAACTTCACAATTCTCAATACTAGTACAAGGTTTTGGGTTCTTTAAATATTTTACCCATTCCCACTACTCTAATGCAATAGAATCTACATTAGGAAGGAGCTCTTACCTTGAGCTTATACTTCCTTCTTTTATTTTCCATTTCTTCTCTTGCTCTCTTTCTTGTCCAAATCGGTTTTGTGGGGAATGGAGTTGCCAAACTCCATTCCCATCACCCAAGCACACAAAGACAAGCATGATTAATCCACTAGCCCTCACATTAACACTAATTCATTGAAGTGTTTGAAATACAAATTCTAGGGTTTACCTTTGGAGTGCTTTTAGGAGGGGTTTTAGCCCTTGGTTCAAGAAGGTGTTCTCACCACCATTGGAGGGTTGAAGCAAAGCTCCAAAACAAGAGGAAAAACAAGGTAAGAGAGGGAGACCAAAATCGGCCATACCAAGAGATGGAGAAAAATGAGGTCTTTCATGGAGATTTTTACCTTGTTGGAAAGAGGAGACTCCAAGCTTCACAATGGTGTGCTTTTCTCTTCAAATGGGGAAATCCCATGGAGATGAAGTTGCTCATTTTCAGATTTTGAAAAGATAGAAATGTAGAGCTTGAAGAGAGGAGTTCAAATATGTATTTTGTTTTTGATTTGGAGCTTACATGTGGATGGAGCATGAGGATGAAGTTGGAGTTGCCATGGAAGGGCTGCTGTGAGCCTCGATTTTAAACCCTATCCTATGTTGGTTAAATTTGACTGGGATCTAGTCGGGTTTTAGGTCCACTTATATCCTAAGATTAATAACTATGTCATATAACATTAATCATTAAAACCTAGGCTAGCTCACTGGAACCTATTATGAGTCGCCACCTAATTTTAACCTAGATCAAATTAGGAAAGGAGAGTTCGGGTTCGGGGGCTTGATATTCGACTTATTTAGGGTTCAAATTACTTTCATTACCCTGCCTAGGTCGCTTTTCCTCTACTTAGTTTAATTATGGCTTATTACGAGTCGTTTTTAACCTAAGTGCGCGCTTCTGATTTTTTTATATTTTTTAACATTTTTTGACAGAAAATTAAAGTGAAATTAAAGATTCCTAAACTAGGGTTTCGGAGGCAGAATTAGGTCAAATTTTGTTTCTGTCCATGGCTACGGACCTAATGTCCGAACCCACGGACCTTAGTTAACCTATGTGAACATAAAAGTCGAATTTAAACAGAAACGAGATTTTGAAAAGTCCGGGGCCACGGACAGGACGTCATGGGCCCGGACATGTTTTATAAAACCCTAAATTTTGAAAATAAAAATATCCCGCCACCGTCCGGGGGCGTCCGGCTTGCGGACTGGGAGTCCGGGACCCCGGACGTAGCGTCCGTGGTGCGGACCGACCTCGGACGGCGGCGTTGAGGCTGTTCCCGGTGGTGTTTTTGGCTCAAATTTATGGGTAGGTAGCCTGAAAGATTCTAAACACGTTAGTGATCAAAAGTTTACAATTTGAAGTCAAAATTAATGCGAAACTTAGCTAACAAGTTAGAAGGCAGAAACACAAACAAACCTTAATTCAGAAGCAAGGAAAAATCAATTCGGTTAGAAATTTCAACCAGAAGTGTATTTAGACCAGAGAAGTTAGAAAATTTGGTTTCTAACCTGTCTTGGTTTCGGATATCTGTTATTCCTTCACGTCGGGAATCTTTGAGAGCTTTGTTAATGGCCAATCCGGTTCGACTTTGACCCGAGCTTCTGACCTCTTCTTCCTGGTGTTGATATGCACGTTTTGGTTTTGTTTTTCTAGTGTTTTGGTGCTTGGAATTTCAATAGAAGAAGAAAGGATGAGTTTTGGTGATTTACTCACATGGTTGTTTATTACTTAAACTCACTAACACATGCATGAAATGCGGTACGCAATCACTTATTTCACTCAACAGTTTAGGCGGTACCTGGTCTAGAAGAGGGCCCTGGCGCCTCAGACCGGTCCACCACATTCAGGGCGGCCTTGCCGGATCCCAACCCCTTCCCCTTCTGGGAATTTGTGTACCTCTGATCTGGGGGTGGCTGATTTGCCGTCTTCGGGCCATCGGTGGTCGCAGCGGCCTTACCCTTCCATTGCCCCTTGGGCCCGTAGTTTCTACTGTTCGGGTTCTGCCAGCACTCATATTCACGGTGACCCATCTTTTTGCAGTATCGGCACTGCACATCATTACCCTTGCAGTCCTTACCGGGATGGTCTCCGTTACACCACTTGCAGTAATAGTGGCGCTCCGGTCCGGAGCCCGTGCTAGCTGCTAACACATCACACACTCAGTACATACTTCATAAGTTAATAACACACTAGATTTCGGTATTGAAATTTGTTAATTACCCTTGGGTGGGTAAGAACGTAGGGGCTTGGCCGCATACGCATAGGTGAGCTGCAGAGGCTCCTCAGCAGTGGTGGTCTGGGTCTGGCCCTTGCCACCCTGTTGCTGTCCTTTCTGGGACTAGGGGTATGACTTCTTCTTCTTTCCTCCCCATTGCCCTTGCGTGCCTTGGCCCTCGTTCATGGCCTTGCGCTTGAGCGCACTCTCCTCGTCCCTCAGACGGACGGTGATCTCCACAATTGCAGCGGCATGGTAGCACTCCTATATTTAGGGTGTCAGTTATGTCCCACCAAACAAATTCACATCACATTAACACATTGTACATACTTATTCACATCACATTGTAGTCCCATTACCTGCAAAGTAGTATATCCAGTTGGCCCCATGCCATAGCGTAGGCGGTAGCTCAGTCCGTTGTAGAAACGGTTCACAAGAATCCGGTCTGAGTAACCCAGATCCGGTAGCAGGTGGATAAGTCCGATGAAGGCTGAGTAGTACTCATCTACCGTCATCTTATCCCCTTGCCTCAGATTGTCCAGCTCCAGGCGCTTGGCCTCTTGCACGTGTATCGGGTAGTACTTGGCTCGCAGCAGAGCCGTGTACTCCCTCCACTGAAAGGTCGGGTCAGCAACTCTGCCCTCCCATACTAGCTTCCACCAGCTCTGTGCCGAACCCTTCAAGTAGTATGCGGCAAGTCGAACCTTGACCTCCTCAGGTATTACTAGGGTCTCGAAGGCGGTCTCCATCTCGGAGATGTACGCCTCCAGCTTACGAGGATCGGTCTCTCCACTAAATGATGGTGGCCTCAGATCAGCCAACGCCTTGACCCAGTTGGTCTCTCGCGGCGGTGGCGGTGGTGGTGGCTGAACTCCGGGCTGTTGCCCTTGCTGCATCGCAGCTACTATTTGGGGTACCATCTGGGCTACGGCGGCTGCTACTGCCTCAGCCATAACCTGAGCCGTAGTATTCTCGCCCTGGTCACCCGTATCTCCATTGCCGTGTCCACGGCCTCTACCTCTCGGTCGACCTGACATCTGAATTCACATGAACATTTATTAGCACTGTGCTTGCACACTTATCGGTCAAACGGTTGTAACGCTTCCCGATAATAAGGTATCTCCACACTTAGTTAGTGGTTAACCTTTCCATAACTATTCACTTAGGTAACTGTAGTTAGGTTTCCTAACTCAGTATATTCCTACGCTCGGTATTCTAGTCATCAGAGCGATACTTCGCTCTGATACCACTTTTTATAACACCCCTACTACGCACATAACATTACTTGAAATCACAGCGGAAATTAAACAACTAAACAATATCTAAACGATTGGTGCTACAACGCCGTCAACCCCCACGTGGTTAACCAGGCTGAATAAATACAAGTGTATCGGTCTGATGATCAGACTCCCGAGCATAGAACTTATAACCACATATACATTAACATAATACCGAGTGTTTACTTACATCCTTCACTGTAAACCATTCACAACCAAAATATATAATGCCACGGGAGCACAGGCGCATCCCGGGCCAACATCCAAAAGTAATCAAAGTAAACCTGCAGCCTAGAATCTAAAGCCATTCCGCTTCTTCGATCCTCATCCTGCAGTAAAAGAAATATGGAGCCCCGAGGGGGTCAGCAACCCTTGGCTGGTATGGTTAACGCGCAGCCCATCGGCTACCGGGATGCGCGCAACTAATTGTCATGATGACATGGCATTCATTTTAAAACACACAACTTATACATATATATCATACATGGGTATTGTACACAACATCACACACATCACACAAGAACAATTCCTTTTTGGAAGAGACCAACACAGTTAGTCCCCATAGAGAGCCTAGAGAATGTTGCCATGCTCATGCTAAGCTCGTTACATAACTCGTTACTGTCCTGTTAGATTGAACGGATAACTTAACACAAGGTGCCTCGGATATAGAGATCCAAGCCCACCGAAATAACACATAGTATGCCCCTGTGGCCCGACGTGAGTCAGTAAAATAGCCTTGGTTAAGCTAAAGGGAAGGTTGGAAACCAAATTGGAAAACAACCATAACATACAAAGAGAATCGAATCGGTTATGACATCGACTCCCATACTCACACGCGTGGCCGGAACAGACCGGACTCCTCACTTCCCCCGTTAGCACTTGTTAGCAGTTCATTATTGAACTCCATACACAATTTACAATAATAGGTCGAGTCTTGTTAGACACGCACAAGGGAAGAGAGAGTCATACTCAACAACATAATATATTTAACAACTGTAAACTCTTTACATGGTTTAATCTTACAAAGTCATAAACACACAGCAAAACAAGCAACACACAAGCCGGTGTAAACCGGTAGGCAACAGACTGCAAGAAAACCATACCTTGGTCCTTGCTTCGATTGATTTCCACCGTAGGTCACTCCTATACAGGTTTAAGAATGTCGGTTAATTATTTACTCAACTTCAAACTTACTAAATGTTTAACATGATTGTATGACATGTTTTAATACCCAACTAATCCTTCCTTACCTACATTATACCCTAGGGGGTTAACTACATTTGTCACATTCTTTATTTATTATTTTTTTTATAAGTTTTGGTTTGTCCGACCCACCATCCGACCCACAACTGGGTCGGACCCTTCCAGTGATTTTCGGGTTTGAAAAACTTAACTTGTCCGACCCATATCCGACCCAACCTTCTGGGTCAGACCATTCCAGAGATTTTATCGACCTTTGAACATACATGTCCGACCCATGTCCGACTCACTCGACTGGGTCAGACCATTACAGAACTTTTACCACCTTACAAAACACGACTGTCCGACCCACGTCCGACTCACTCGACTGGGTCGGACCATTCCAGAACATTTCCCGTCCTTCAAAACATGACCGTCCGACCCATGTCCGACCCAAGTCCTCTAGGTCGGATCGTTCCAGAACAATTTCCTGACGTCTAACAGAGGCTGTCCGACCCAAACTTGGGTCGGACCCCTGGGTCGGACGCCACCAAAACTTGCCCAAACTTTGTCAAATCTTCACCAAACTTCTCCTAAAGCCTCCTAATGTTTTCTAACAACATTTGGTACACTTATATCCACATACAACATCATGAAATGAACTCATTATCTATCACCTTAAACACTTACTCATTTCATAACGAAATTCCTAACACTTATGTTATTTCCTCCTTAGTTTTTCCAAGTGGTGTTTCATACCTATGATAACTACTATCCCAAAATGCTTTCTCCTCATTTTAACATCATCTCCCAAGCATCATTTCTTACCACCTAAACCCTAGTTGATGTCTAAGTCCCTTTGTTTACCTAGAACACCTTAAGACATTATTTCTTCTCTTGTAAAATACTTAAGCATTTCCAACATTTCTAGTTCACCAAGCCTTATATAAACACTTAGAACTTCTTGCTTCTTACCTAAATTTTGACTTGGATTCTCCTCCTAGAACATTACTAAGCCAAAACACATTGTTTTCTCCACCAAGCACACAAGAACACCTAAATTCACCAAGAACACTCTCACACACAAAGTTTCACACAAAATTTACACTACATCACAATATAGTGCATAATTTAAATTGCATGGCACTTAGGCCCTTAAAATGCATGGCTCTTAGGCCCTTAAATGCATAACCCTTAAACACTGAATTTCCACAATATATATGCCTTTAACCTGCAATTACATACAACAACACATATGTCCTTTTACTAGTCTCCTTGAGAACATCTCACTAGGTCATTATCATTAGCTCTTTAAGTTGTTTTAACAAGCATTATAAGCTCATTTCTCCTAAGGCATTAAACACATTAGGTTAGCATGTTTACCTCTTTTCACACAACTTCTTTCTTTCTTTTTAAAATCGGCTAGGTACTTGATTCCTTGTCAACTACTAAACAATATACAAGCAATGAAATGAGTATACAAGCTTAATGCTTCATCTCATTGTAAACCCTAGGTTTCCATTATTTCAAAAACATCAATGTAGTTGTTTTACCTTGGTCTTTGAATAGAGTTTGAATATCTATCAAGAGAGGACTCCACCTAGTCCTTGAAAGGTTGGAATGAAGGTAAAACAAAGCCATATAAAGAGCACCTTCAATGGGCATTTTCGGTCAACAACAAAACATGGAGGAAATGAAGTTATTATTTGAGATTCCTTACCTAGAAGCAAGGGAGAACAATAATATGTAGAAATATAAGCTCAAGCTCCTTCAATGGTGGAACTCCATGGCACCGAAATGGTGATCTTGAAGCTTTGAGAAGATAGGAATGAAGAGCTTGATGAGACTAAGAGAATGGTGGTGTTTGTTTTTGATTTGGTTAAGTGAGCTAGAAATTACAAGAGATCAAAGATGGAGTTTAATGGTGGTGGTGTGGTATTACTGTGAAAGAGAGGAAGAAGGGAGGTTGAAGAGAGCTTGGAACCGTGGGAATGCAAGGAAGAAGGGAGAAATGAAGATAAACTTGCTTTTAGAAGATATTTGTAGTTATAAAGTAAATAGTACTTTAGTTAGTCATATTTATTTACTTAACATGTTAACAAGAGAGTGGTGAGTCACCACACTTAAGAAAACCGGCCCCCAATAGTACTTAGGGGTATTTTAGTCTTCATTTGTCAATTGTCTCACTTATAGTAACATATGTTACAAACTAGCTTATAAAAGTCACTATTCATAAAAACAAGGCACATAGAAGTGAAATTTTTGATTTCCCATTGATATAGACTTCCAAATGTGATACTATATAGTACACATATTAATTAAAGAGTAATGATGGACATTTAGCCATTCAAAACTCATTTACAAGATAATTTTTCAAAAATGTGCTTTAAGACTCCTTAAAGCACATTTTGTGTTTTAACTTGTTTTCAAGCTTGGTTTTCTTTGCTAATTGGTTTAATATATTCATTAGTATATAAATAAGGTCTTGGTAAGTTCATTAGGTCTTAACCAAGCTTATCCCAAGCTTAGAGCACATTTTGGCCTTTATTGACCTTAAAGCACATTTTGTGTTTCCTATCGTTTAGATTTGTCTACTAGTGCTTCTAAGACCCTTTTTAGTCTTAATATACCATATTTAAATGTTTAAACAACATAACTAGGTTTGGGGTATTTCACCGAGATTGTTCAAGGAAAAAGGCTAAGGAGGAAAGTTTGTGAGCTTGTAAAAGAACAAGGTAAATTACTTACCTTAAGGTGTTTTATTGTTTAAGGGAATGGGATTTAGATATGTGATGAGTTTAGTGTAGAGTTTACATTGGGAAAGAGTTATAAAAACCTAGGTGAAACAATGATTATACTTGTGAACTTGTGACTAAGGAGCAAATGAGAAAGGAGATAGTTTAAGAATGACAAGGTGAATTATAAGATAATTTATATTGCAATGGGAGCCTTGTTGTGTGTATTTGCAGGTTAAAGGCAATGATTATGTGGGAAATTCAGTGTTTAAGATTTATGCATTTAAGGGCCTAAGAGCCAAGTCATTTAAGGGCCTAAGTGCCAAGCAATTTAAGTTTATGCACTATGTTGTGATGTAGTGTAGTTTTGGTGTATGATGTGTGTTAAGATGGTGTAATGAGAATTTAGGTGTTCATGGTTGTTTGATGGTGAAAAACTAAATGTTTTCGTGTAACAATGTACTAGAGAACCCATGTCAAAATTTAGTGAAGAACCTAAGTATTTAAGACGTGTTAAGGAGATTTCATGACTAAGGCAGAACTAGGAAACTTTAGGAGTTGCTTTGATGAGAAAGAGTGAGTTTAAGGTGTCTTTATGAGTTAGAATGACTTAGGCATCATCATGGAGGATTTGGGAATCAAATGAATGTCTTGGGATATACTTGTGTATTTAGGACTTAGGCAAATATTGGTAAACAAGTAAGAAGGAAATAATGTGTTGGAAGAAAGAGGCATAAACTTGTGAAGGAACTTTAAGTAGTTGCATAAAAGAATTTTAGATGGTGAAAGATGCTTGGGAGATGATGTTATAGTGGTGAGGAAACATTTTGGCATAGTGGTTATACTAGTATGGACCACCACTTAGGAGCCTAGTGAAAAACATTACAAGTGTAGGCATTATTATAAGGAAAATGCATAATGACTAAGGTGGATATTGGTGAGTGATTTAATGAGTTTAGTGGAAGGCTTAAGGTGTGTTTGAAGTGCCCAAATGAGGTTAGAACATACTAAGATATATGGGGTGAAGTTTGGAGTCTAATGGGAATTTAGAAACAAAGGTCTGGAGCCGACCGACCTTAGGGACCGGACCTGCAAGGTCGGTCGAGCCCAGTTTACACTACCGGAAAGAGTTCCTGGAATGGACCGACCTTGGGGACCGGACTTGAAAGGTCGGTCGGGCTTGTATTTTGTGTACAAATTGAGTCTCTGGAATGGACCGACCTTGGGACCGGACTTGCAAGGTCGGTCATGCCTAAATTTTGTATGAGAATTAGTGTCTGGAATCGACCGGACTTGGGACCGACCTTGACAAGGTTGGTCGGCTTAAATTTTCAACGGGGAAAACTCTCGGGAATGGACCGACCTTGGGGACCGGACTTGCAAGGTCGGTCGGGGTAAAAATTTTCAACGGTAATATGTACTGGAATGGACCGACCTTGGGTAAGGTCGGTCGGTAAGGTCAGTTGAGCCAAAAACATAAAAAAAAAAAGAAAACTTAAGATCAAAAGATGTTAATTGATGTTAGGGTACCCCATTAAGAGGTAATGATTATTAGGAACCTAAGGACCTAAGGAATTAAGTTAAGATAAGTATAAACCTTAATGTTTAAAATTAGGTTTATAAGTTTAAGTGGTAAGGACTTAAGAGGGTATTGAATGGGAATCCTTAAGGAATAAGTAAGTTAAGTAAGGTACAAATACTAGCGGCCTAAAATGAATGAATGTTTTAGGTTTGTGAATTGGGACCCCGAAAAAGTTTAAACAAACGACAGTCGACGGTGAACGTTACAGTCTTTCTTGTGACCTGCTTGCTAACGAGGTGTCCCTTGGCTTGTGTGCTATCTGTTTATTTGCTATGACTAAGACAAGATAAGAATGCTACTGGTTATACTTGTTCTCGTTGTGAACGTGTTTTCTTTACACTAACCCGCGAGACTTGAGATTGTTACTAACTAAGTTTAGTACTTATTGAGTTAAGAAGAGGAGTTAAGTATTGGTATCCGTTGGTTAATACCCGTTAAGGTTTAACTAAACATGGTTTGTAAGATTTCACTAACTGGAACTTAAGGGGGAGTGAGGAACCCGGGACTGACTCCGGTCATGCATGCTAAGGAAAGGGGTCGGTATTTGAATCAGATCCGTCCTCCGCTTAAGGACTTGTCTTCGGACTTGTTGCCTAGGGTCAGTTGCCGGCTCAGCTACACTGGACTCCCGTCTAAGGTAGGTGGCATTAAGATGGTGCGGTAGGATCACCTAAATCCTAAGTTTAAGATAAGATACAACCATTTCCATTCTAGAAACGGTTTGTATACTGAGGTTAAGATAAGGTTAAGACTGAGGTAAGTTAAGGTGAGCTGAGGATAAGTGGAATCAGGTATGGAGGAGGTTATTACTAACCCACTTGATAAGGGAACGCTTGAGTCTTCATTTGTGTGTGAACTATGTATGTTCTCCTGTGGATGGTTGTTTATTGCACTTCAATTATGATTGTGTATCTAATCAATTTCCATGCTATCGAGAATTAGTCGTCGTAGCCCCCTGTTAGCTTGGGGGCCACGAAGGGTCGTACCGATTCGTTTGTGCTGAGGCAGAGAGTAGCAGCCGCCGTAGCACAGATGGTACCCCAAATAGTAGCAGCGATGCAGCAAGGGCAACAGCCCGGAGTTCAGCCACCACCACCGCCACCGCCGCGAGAGACCAACTGGGTCAAGGCGTTGGCTGATCTGAGGCCACCATCATTTAGTGGAGAGACCAATCCTCGTAAGCTGGAGGCGTACATCTCCGAGATGGAGACCGCCTTCGAGACCCTAGCAATACCTGAGGAGGTCTGATAAGTGTCCAAATGAGCATGATTTATAGGTGTATTTCATATATAATATTAACACTTTTCTTGCTCATTTCTCCACTTCGGTTAGTTTTTCCTCTAGTTATGTTTTATTATTATCTCACTAATTTATTGGTTTAACATGAGGGAAACCAAGCTGGGACTAAGTAGATAAAGAGACGAACACATAGACACAAACGGCTCGGAAAACGGAGCCCAAACGAAGAATCTAGAGCTGGTCGAAGTTGGAAGGAATAAGTCACACTGCGACGTCGCGATAACTGGCGGACTAGAGTGGCGCAACCGCCTCGTGGACAGCAGACAGGCTACCGCCTAGCAAGGAGGCGGACACCACACACCGAACCGCCTCATATCGAGCGGTTGCACAAAGAGGCTACCGCCTCAAAGGGAGACGGACGAGACACAGGCTACCGCCCCCTAAGTGGCGGACAAGAGACATGGAACCGCCTGGCGGACAGGGGGCGGTTGATGAGGCGGTTGTGACTAATTTTAGTCGCGACTAGTTTCTTCTTCTTCGCCCGTCTTGGTCTGCAACCCGCGCCCGACTGTCTGCCATATCTATCTACTCCGCCTACCTTATTTCGCTCCGTCTCCAACTCCTGTCCCCTGCAATCAATGCTTCAATCAGTGAGCAATCAATGAGCTCAATCCATTCACGCGTTCCTTATCTGCTGCCTTTGCCTTTTCCTTTCCTATTTAAACCCACGAGCTTCACCCAATAAAAACACACGAATTCACCAATCGATCCACGACCACTTCACCACCATCTCATTTCTCTTCTCCCGCCTTCTCCATTTTATTTATTTTACATTCCAAATTCACCTCTAGCCCTACGTACACAAAATAGCAGAGTGAGACGGAGTGATTACGGATGATTTCTATTACTCTCGTCTCTATCTATCTATTTAATATGTTAGGCTAGTTTACGTTACTCTGGGATAGTTATTATGTATCTGTACTAATTATGCAATATTTCTACTGGTTTATTTATATACAGTTTGTTACGCTTAAAGGTTATCATGCACCTTTTAATAGATCTCGCGAATTTATTAAATTGCTCTACTAAGTCTATTTTTGATCAGACCAGGTGATAAATAGACAGGTTAATTAAAGCGTAAAAAGGGGAAGCTTTATTATGATTTAATGAGTTAGTATTCAGTTGCAAATGTAATTCCTCAAATACTCCTCTGCCGTTCGCAGGCTTTTGCTTGAACCTTGATTAGAACCTTGCATTACAGGTGAACGAGTTCTTATGAGGCTATGACTTAGTCCTTAAGATATTTACAGGAACCTTGCCAAATTATTAAACCAGTAAAGATAGCTTAATTATGCAGATTATATTAACCTGACCCAGAGTTCCATTTTATTTATCTGTCAACTTAGTTTATTTTATTCTTTCTTTTTATTTATTTTACAAGTCAATTAATCCCCCCTCTTGTGACACGCTTAGGAACTATTATATGTACATTAGTCCCACGGTTCGACATCCGGTTGCTTACATTTTCACTATACTACTGCGACCGGAATTTATTTGCAGCCCGACGTTATTTTTGGGTTTTAATTTCTTTCTTTTATGTTAATTACACCTGTTCTAACCACTCAAAATACACGTCTGCAAAATGGCGCCGTTGCCGGGGACTAGTTTATTCTAGTCCCTAAGCCCCGGATTATTCACTTGTATTATTAGAATATTTCTGTCTATATTTTTTTTTGTTTTGTTTATATTTATTATCTTTTATATTTTGTTTATATTATTATTATGTTGTTTCTAATCATTTTATTTTCTAATCTTTTCTGTAGTTTTGTTTTATAACAACAAAAAAAAAAAAAAAAATTTACACGGCAATGGAAGAGGCATTTGAATATTGGCAGGATTTATACTGCTCCGAATGTGGGGAAGCTCATGATTTGAGGATTGTCTCATAGTCCAAGAGCAACTCTGGTTAGAAGATCAACCAGACTACCTGGAAAGAATCGCTCAACTACTAGAGCAATCAATGAGCGAAACAGTTCAAGAGGTAGACCACCCACTCCAGATGAGCCATTCATAAGACCCCTCCCTCTAAAATCAATTACTGCTATTTTCCATCCTTCTCTATAATATACCCAGACAATGAGGATACTTTTATCCTCGAAAATGAAGAGAAGGAATTGCCATCACCTCCCGCCATCATATCCAAACCTAACGCCACTATCACTTTCAAAGAATTAACTTTCTCTGAAGATGATAACGAGCGTTCTTTCTTCGAGCCTCACCTACAAGAGGAGGAAGTTTACATCCTCCAATTTGAGGAAGAGAAATCTGCACCGCCGGGTCTTCTGTTAGAACTACGTTCCCGGCATTACCTCCTCAAACACCAGATTTTGTGGAGTATTAATTTTATTATTTTATATGCCGAGGTAACGTTTTGTTTTGATCCAGGATAACGAGCAGGCGTCTAGCCAAAGACGTTTAAAAAGGGCAGCTTCCGGGAGGCAACCCGGGTGTACTTTAATTTTATTTGCTTTTATGCTCTTTTAATTTTCAGGTTCTCTTTAAATTTTATTTTTGCTAACTTTTAACCCCGTTTCAGTATGGTTGCTTCTAGTGTCTTATGCAGGTGCACCTACATGTGGATACAGCAACCAAGCTACGCTACTTGAGGCTGAAGCTCAAGTGTGGGGGAACTCCTTTAACGACTAGCAAAAATAAAATCAGGGGAGTACCAGTTTCTTTACTTTTGCTTTTATTTAAATAAAAACTGCAGAGGAGCGTTTATGTGCTTAAATGTTTATTTGTGAACTTTGTGTTTTCTCTATTTTATCTACGAAAAGGTCTTCTGAGGCTTCCCTTGTTTTTCTGGTGAACAATGAGGACATTGTTCAATTTAAGTGTGGGGGAGTGTGCCCTTTTCAGTGACATTTTGTCCTTAAATGTTTAATCTCTCTCCTTATCATGCGTTTGTCCAATTCAAATATTATGGACCCTGTATATGTGGGTTGTTCTCTTTAAGAATAAATATTGTTATGAATTGTAGGATAAATGGTACAAATTTTAAAATTTTGATTACTTTTGAGGAGCATTTATATGCGGTGTGACCAAATAATCTGCAAATGGTTGGATTTTATTGCTCAGGGTTTCTTTCTGTCTTCTTTCTTAGGGATTGCTAAGGGGTGCTTTTCTGTTAAAAAAAAGAGAAGAATACAAAATAATAAGGGACTCATGAGACACCATTGGTAACCAACAAAAGAGAGTTGAGTGTTCTTAAATACAAAGGCGTGATGCCTATATTTTCTCATCTCTTATGCAAAAGTGAAACAAATGCATAAATCAATTTTTCCTTGTTTTCTTCTCAATGCCCATTCTTGAGAAAAGTTGGCCATGGTAAAAGTTCTCAGAGTCACACAAAAGAAACAGTTGAGTACCTTAGATCATACCCCGAAACTCTATAATTTATTTTTACCCTGAGCACACCTATGCCACCAGCAGTTAATTTTTCACACTCCTTAATTAAGTTAAAAAGATCATGTTTATCCTACCCTTCATAGTAATATTTGTTAGTATTGAGCACTACTTACTTGGGTACGTGATTTTGCTTGAGGACAAGCAAAAAGATAAGTGGTGGGGGTGTGATAAGTGTCCAAATGAGCATGATTTATAGGTGTATTTCATATATAATATTAACACTTTTCTGCTCATTTCTCCACTTCGGTTAGTTTTCCTCTAGTTATGTTTTATTATTATCTCACTAATTTATTGGTTTAACATGAGGAAAACCAAGCTGGGACTAAAGTAGATAAAGAGACGAACACATAGACGCAAACGGCTCGGAAAACGGAGCCCAAACGAAGAATCTAGAGCTGGTCGAAGTTGGAAGGAATAAGTCACACTGCGACGTCGCGATAACTGGCGGACTAGAGTGGCGCAACCGCCTCGCGGACAGCAGACAGGCTACCGCCTAGCAAGGAGGCGGACACCACACACCGAACCGCCTCATATCGAGCGTTTGCACAAAGAGGCTACCGCCTCAAAGGGAGGCGGACGAGACACAGGCTACCGCCCCTAAGTGGCGGACAAGAGACATGGAACCGCCTGGCGGACAGGGGGCGGTTGATGAGGCGGTTGTGACTAATTTTAGTCGCGACTAGTTTCTTCTTCTTCGCCCGTCTTGGTCTGCAACTCGCGCCGACTGTATGCCATATCTATCTACTCCGCCTACCTTATTTCGCTCCCCGTCTCCAACTCCTGTCCCCTGCAATCAATGCTTCAATCAGTGAGCAATCAATGAGCTCAATCCATTCACGCGTTCCTTATCTGCTGCCTTGCCTTTTCCTTTCCCTATTTAAACCCACGAGCTTCACCCAATAAAACACACACGAATTCACCAATCGATCCACCACGACTACTTCACCACCATCTCATTTCTCTTCTCCCGCCTTCTCCATTTTATTTATTTTACATTCCAAATTCACCTCTAGCCCTACGTACACAAAATAGCAGAGTGAGACGGAGTGATTACGGATGATTTCTATTACTCTCGTCTATCTATCTATTTAATATGTTAGGCTAGTTTACGTTACTCTGGAATAGTTATTATGTATCTGTACTAATTATGCAATATTTCTCTGGTTTATTTATATACAGTTTGTTACGCTTAAAGGTTATCATGCACCTTTTTAATAGATCTCGCGAATTTATTAAATTGCTCTACTAAGTCTATTTTGATCAGACCAGGTGATAAATAGACAGGTTAATTTAAGCGTAAAACTGGAGGAAGCTTTATTATGATTTAATGAGTTAGTATTCAGTTGCAAATGTAATTCCTCAAATACTCCTCTGCCGTTCGCAGGCTTTTGCTTGAACCTTGATTAGAACCTTGCATTACAGGTGAACGAGTTCTTATGAGGCTATGACTTAGTCCTTAAGATATTTACAGGAACCTTGCCAAATTATTAAACCAGTAAAGATAGCTTAATTATGCAGATTATATTAACCTGACCCAGAGTTCCATTTTATTTATCTGTCAACTTAGTTTATTTTATTCTTTCTTTTTATTTATTTTACAAGTCAATAATCCCCCCTCTTGTGACACGCTTAGGAACTATTATATGTACATTAGTCCCACGGTTCGACATCCGGTTGCTTACATTTTCACTATACTACTGCGACGGGATTTATTTGCAGCCCGACGTTATTTTTGGGTTTAATTTCTTTCTTTTATGTTAATTACACCTGTTCTAACCACTCATAAATACACGTCTGCAAGGTCAAGGTTCGACTTGCCGCATACTACTTGAAGGGTTCGGCACAGAGCTGGTGGAAGCTAGTACGGGAGGGCAGAGATGCTGACCCGACCTTTCAGTGGAGGGAGTACACGGCTCTGCTGCGAGCCAAGTACTACCCGATACACGTGCAAGAGGCCAAGTGCCTGGAGCTGGACAATCTGAGGCAAGGGGATAAGATGACGGTAGATGAGTATACTCAGCCTTCATCGGACTTATCCACCTGCTACCGGATCTGGGTTACTCAGACCGGATTCTTGTGAACGTTTCTACAACGACTGAGCTACCGCCTACGCTATAGCATGGGGCCAACTGGATATACTACTTTGCAGGTAATGGGACTACAGAGTGATGTGAATAAGTATGTACAATGTGTTAATGTGATGTGAATTTGTTGGCGGGGCGTAACTGACACCCTAAATATAGGAGTGCTACCATGCCGCTGTAATTGTGGAGATCATCGTCCGTCTGAGGGACGAGGAGAGTGCGCTCAAGCGCAAGGCCATGAACGAGGGCCAAGGCACGCAAGGGCAATGGGGAGGAAAGAAGAAGAAGTCATACCCCCAGTCCCAGAAAGGACAACAACAGGGTGGCAAGGGCCAGACCCAGACCACCACTGCTGAGGAGCCTCTGCAGCTCACCTATGCGTATGCGGCCAAGCCCCTACGTTCTTACCCACCCAAGGGTAATTACAAATTTCAATACCGAAATCTAGTGTGTTATTAACTTATGAAGTATGTACTGA
Organism: Limonium bicolor; assembly: GCA_023374045.1. Lineage (NCBI taxonomy): Eukaryota > Viridiplantae > Streptophyta > Magnoliopsida > Caryophyllales > Plumbaginaceae > Limonium > Limonium bicolor. Next base: position 113,031,527 of record CM041776.1, read on the forward strand.
GTGTGTGATGTGTTAGCAGCTAGCACGGGCTCCGGACCGGAGCGCCACTATTATTGCAAGTGGTGTAACGGACACCATCCCGGCAAGGACTGCAAGGGTAAAGATGTGCAGTGCCGATACTGCAAAAAGATGGGTCACCGCGACTATGAGTGCTGGCAGAACCCGAACAGTAGAAACTATGGGCCCAAGGGCAATGGAAGGGTAAGGCCACTGCGACCACCGATGGCCCGAAGACGGCGAATCAGCCACCCCCAGATCAGAGGTAACAGATTCCCAGAAGGGGAAGGGGTTGGGATCCGGCAAGGCCGCCCTGAATGTGGGTGGACCGGTCTGGCGCCAGGGCCCTCTTCTAGACAGGTACCGCCTAAACTGTTGAGTGAAATAAGTGATTGCATACCGCATTTCATGCATGTGCGTTAGTGAGTTTAAGTAAACAACCATGTGAGTAAATAATTAAAGTATAGTGTGAAAGTCACCTAATTAGAATACTCTAAACTTAAAGGAACCTTCAATATATGTTATCCATCCCACCCACACCAAACCCTGAAGAAACCACCATCAACACCACCGACTTTCCAATGGAGCAATGTCAGGTCATCCAACCAGGTATGGTCCTCTTAAATGGATACCTGACACCGGAAGCACAATCCATATCATCAGACGATGCGACGAACTGGAGCAAACCAGGAGGTTTTCTACACACCCGAATACCTGAACGGATCAAGAATGCAATTGAAGATAATGTGCATGGGTAAGGACTGGAACCCTTACACCAAGACATATCAAGAAGTGCGAGCTGAAGATGGAGCAACAGTACCAAGTATACCTGAGGAGTTCCTTGCGGTCGTTAACCACGCCGTGGAATTGCTCAACAAGTTGAAACGGATTCGATTCCAAATGTGAAAACAGATCTATGCATTATGAACTTCTACCAGAAAGGTGGACGGTTAGGTTTACACCAAGATAAGGACGAGTCACCCGAGTCTCTAAGTAAGGGAGTACTACTCGTGGTGTCTTGGTCCATTGGTGATACCGCAGTGTTTGTGTACGGCGAGCAGAAGCGTGCTGATCTCGCGAAGAAACTAGTGTTGAAATCAGGAGATGTGTTAATCATGGGTGGGCAGTCAAGGATGCTATATCATGGCATCAGGAAGATCAAACTGAATACCGCACCGTCGGTAGTGATCAATGCCACACACATGAAACCCGGACGTTTGAATTTGACCTTCAGACAGTTTTAAAGCCTTGTATAATTATGTGATGTGATAAACCAGTGTATGTTAAGGACGTTGTAAGTGTTAATCGTGGCGACAGTATAAGCCAACGAATATTGTAAAAAGAGTGTGTTAATGAATAAAGTGGAGTTGTTGAAGCATATAAACCGTGTTGTTACCCAATACTTATTAGTTTGCCAATGAATTAGGCTGTGCACTCAAAACGGGAGGTATACTGAGTGTCTGCAATGAGGCAGAAGCCGGCAGGAGCGGCACAATCCTCACCGGTACCTTTCCAGTCAATGGTGTGGACGCTTCGATCTTGTTCGACTCCGGAGCCTCACATACATATTTCGCTATCCTTTGCGAAGAGGCTGGGGTTAGACAGTGATGAGATGCCAGACTTTCTAGTCACTCTCCCGTCAAAAGAGCGGATCAGGTGTACCCGCTACCATCGAGATGTTGTTGTACGAATCAGAAGTGAAGAATTTTCGATCGACTTGATAGAGTTCGACGGACTGGTTTTGATGTGATTGTCAGGATGAACTGGTTGGAGCGGTACAAGGGCAGAATCCTATGTGCCGAGCATCGTCTGCTTCTTCGGAGTCTATCTGGGGCTACCGTATCTTACCGCCAGAGGCCCAGGGAGCCTTCGACTCAGATCATCACCGCCATGGCTATGTATCGTGAATTACGACGAGGGAGTGAGTATACCTCTGCTATGTCCAGAACATAGAGAGAGATCCAGAGTTTAGCCCAGATGTGCCGGTAGTGTCGGAGTTTTCCTAAGGAACTGCGGGCATGCCGCCAGCACGGGATGTGGAGTTTGAGATTGATTTGGTTCCGGGCACCGGACCAATTGCGAAGGCGCCCTATCGTATGGCTCCAGCAGAAATGACAGAGCTCAAGGAGCAGCTGAGAGACTTACTCGACAAGGGGTTTATCCGCCCTAGCGTTTCACCATGGGGACGCCGGTCCTCTTCGTGAAGAAGAAGGAGGTATCCTCCTCCTGTGTATTGACTATCGAGAGCTGAATGCAGTTACGGTGAAGAACCGTTACCCTTTACCACGCATCGAGGATCTATTTGATCATTTGAGGGGAGCATCAGTATTCTCCAAGATAGATCTACGGTCCGGATATCATCAGATTTCCATCCGTGACAGTGACATTGAGAAGATAGCATTCAGGACCAGATATGGACACTATGAGTTTACGGTTATGCCGTTTGGGTTATCCAATGCACCAGCAAAGTTCATGGATTTAATGAACCGCTTATTCCAAGATCAGTTGGACAAGTCAGTGGTAGTCTTCATCGACGATATTCTTGTGTACTCGAAATCGAGAGGTGAGCATGAAAGCCACCTGAGGAATGTGTTACAAACATTGAGGAAGAATCAGTTGTATGTGAAATTTTCAAAGTGTGAATTTTGGTTGAACCAAGTATCCTTTCTTGGTCATGTGATTTCTAAGCCGGGATCGCTGTTGATCCGACAAAGATTGATGCAGTGCGCACCTGGCCTAGGCCGAAGACAGTTACCGATATCAGGAGCTTCCTCGGTCTGGCAGGTTATTATAGGAGGTTTGTAAAGGACTTCTCCAGTGTCTCGAAGCCGATGACTTCCTTGATGAAAAGGATGCACCATTCGCGTGGACAGTCGACTGTGAGAGTTCTTTTCAGAGTCTCAAGGATGCTCTGACATCTGCACCGGTCCTGACTTTACCAGACGGTCCAGATGGTTTTGAGGTCTATTGCGATGCATCAGGCAGAGGTATGGGTTATGTGTTGATGCAAGACGGGAAGGTCGTAGCATACACCTCCCACAGCTGAAGAAGCATGAAGAAACTACCCTACCCACGGCTTAGAATTGGGGGCCATTGTCTTCGCGCTGAAGATATGGCGACATCACTTGTATGGGGTAAGTGTGACGATTTATTCTGACCACAAGAGTTTAAAGTACTTGTTCACTCAGAAGGAGTTGACCATGAGACAAAGAAGGTGGGTTGAATTTCTAAATGACTACGACATTAATCTGCAATATAAGGAGGGTAAGGCAAATGTGGTAGCTGACGCACTGAGTCACCGAGCACACTCTATCCATTCGCTAGTCTCTCATTCTAGCTTAGTTGAAGAGGTGCGGGGTGCTCAGATGACGGATCAGTACATGTTGGAGATTAGACAGAAGCTTATTGATGGCACATTCGAGGGTCAGAAGTACGACTTCAGACTCCACGATGATGACCTGATTAGGCTTAATGGCCGATTGTGTATACCGAGGAGTAGCGCTGAGTTGAAGGAGCGCATATTGAGTGAATCCCATTGTTCTAATACTTCGATCACCCCGGAGCTTCAAAGATGTATAAGGGTATGAAAATATTTTTGGTGGACTGGAATGAAAAGGATGTGAATGACTATGTGTTGAGTGTCTCACTGTCAGAAGGTCAAGTTGAGCACCGACGGCCTGGTGGTATGGTACAGCCAATGCCATGCCTGAGTGGAAGTTCCATGACATTTCTATGGACTTCGTATAGGGTTCCGCCTACAAGGGGAGGTCTGAATATGATTTGGGTTGTTATTGACCGACTGACCAAGGTGGCTCGATTCATACCGATGAAGGACACCTGGAAAGTGGCAAAACTAGCAGAGCTCTTAGGTAGAGAGATCGTTCGGCACCATGGGGTACCAAAAACGATTGTATCTGACAGAGATACCAGATTCTTATCGAGGTATTGGAAGTCTACACGAGAAGCATTGGGTACCGAACTGAAATTGAGTACAGCGTTTCACCCACAGACAGATGGTCACAGTGAGCGCACCATCCAGGCACTTGAGGATATGTTATGTGCATGTGCACTTGACTTTCAGACCAGCTGGATTGACAAGTTACATCTGATCGAGTTTAGCTACAACAACAGTTACCATGCTTCGATCAAGATGTCTCCCTTCCAGGCTTTGTACGGTAGACCATGCCGCACGCCATTATGCTGGGATGAGTCGAGTGAGACGGTCATTATAGGACCAGAGTATCTAGAGCAAGTTCAGGCAGAAGTTCGCCAGATCCGGGCTAACATGAAAACAGCTCAGGATAGACAGAAGTCATACGCAGATGTGCACAGACGTGACCTGGAGTTCGCCGTGGGCGATCAGGTTTTTTGAGAGTATCCGCCATGAAGGAAGTGTTTCGTTTTGGCCAGAAAGGCAAGTTGAGCCCGAATATGTGGGGCCTTATGTTGTGACGGAGCAGATTGGCCCGGTAGCTTACAGACTTGATTTACCCGCCGAGCTGGGCAAGGTACATGATGTATTTCATGTGTCCCAGTTGAAGAAATAATGTCTCATCCGTCTCATGTACTTCAGCCTGAAAGGCTAACTTTAGAGCCGACCATGCGATCAGTGGAGACTCTAGTACGCATTTTGGATACCAAGACTCGAGACGCTCGCCATAAGTCTGTGAGACTAGTGAAGGTTCTCTGGTCTAACCAGGACGTTGAGGAGGCCACTTGGGAGCTGAAAGATAAGATGAAGGCGAAGTACCCGTCATTGTTTACTTCTTAGTGTTTGTATGTATAGGGTACGGGGCGTACCCCTATTTAAGGGGGGTAGAGCCGTTTCGGTTATGCGTATGACATGTATTTGGATACATTGTCTGTGTTGTGTTGTTATGTTGTTACCCTGTTATGTTACAGACCGCTGAGTCTGAATGATGTTGTGATGTTTTGTTGTTTGGACCGTGTGTCCGATGTAATGTAAAGATGTTGTTAATGTTGTTATGGAGGTGTTGTTGATATGTGTTCCCGTTCTAACATTTAGGATATGTGGAAGTATGAACTTTGGGGACAAAGTTCTTTTAAGGGGGGTAGATTGAAATACCCCAAACCTAGTTATGTTGTTTAAACATTTAAATATGGTATATTAAGACTAAAAAGGGTCTTAGAAGCACTAGTAAACAAATCTAAACGATAGGAAACACAAAATGTGCTTTAAGGTTAATAAAGGCCAAAATGTGCTCTAAGCTTGGGATAAGCTTGGTTAAGACCTAATGAACTTACCAAGACCTTATTTATATACTAATGAATATATTAAATCAATTAGCAAAGAAAACCAAGCTTGAAAAGAAGTTAAAACACAAAATGTGCTTTAAGGAGTCTTAAAGCACATTTTTGAAAAATTGTCTTGTAAATGAGTTTTGAATGGCTAAATGTCCATCATTACTCTTTAATTAATATGTGTACTATATAGTATCACATTTGGAAGTCTATATCAATGGGAAATCAAAAATTTCACTTCTATGTGCCTTGTTTTTGAATAGTGACTTTTATAAGCTAGTTTGTAACATATGTTACTATAAGTGAGACAATTGACAAATGAAGACTAAAATACCCCTAAGTACTATTGGGGGCCGGTTTTCTTAAGTGTGGTGACTCACCACTCTCTTGTTAACATGTTAAGAAAATAAATATGACTAACTATAGTACTATTTACTTTAAACTACAAATATCTTCTAAAAGCAAGTTTATCTTCATTTCTCCCTTCTTCCTTGCATTCCCACGGTTCCAAGCTCTCTTCAACCTCTCTTCTTCCTCTCTTTCATGGTAATACCATACCACCACCATTAAACTCCATCTTTGATCTCTTGTAACTTCTAGCTCACTTAACCAAATAAAAAACAAACACCACCATTCTCTTAGTCATCAAGCTCTTCATTCCTATCTTCTCAAAGCTTCAAGATCACCATTTCGGTGCCATGGAGTTCCACCATTGAAGGAGCTTGAGCTTATATTTCTACATATTATTGTTCTCCCTTGCTTCTAGGTAAGGAATCTCAAATAAAAACTTCATTTCCTCCATGTTTTGTTGTTGACCGAAAATGCCCATTGAAGGTGCTCTTTATATGCCTTTGTTTTAGCTTCATTCCAACATTTCAAGGACTAGGTGGAGTCCTCTCTTGATAGATATTCAAACTCTCTTCAAAGACCAAGGTAAAACAACTACATTAATGTTTTTGAAATAATGAAAACCTAGGGTTTACAATAATGAGATGAAGCATTAAGCTTGTATACTCATTTCATTGCTTGTATATGTTTAGTAGTCAACAAGGAATCAAGTACCTAGCCGATTTTAAACAAGAAAGAAGTTTGTGTGAAAAGAGGTAAACATGCTAACCTAATGTGTTTAATGCCTTAGGAGAAATGAGCTTATAATGCTTGTTAAAACTTCTTAAAGAGCTAATGATAATGACCTAGTGAGATGTTCTCAAGGAGACTAGTAAAAGGACATATGTGTTGTTGTATGTAATTGCAGGTTAAAGGCATATATATTGTGGAAATTCAGTGTTTACGGGTTATGCACTTTAAGGGCCTAAGAGCCATGCATTTTAAGGGCCTAAGTGCCATGCAATTTAAATTATGCACTATATTGTTATGTAGTGTAAATTTGGTGAAACTTTGTGTGTGAGAGTGTTCTTGGTGAATTTAGGTGTTCTTGTGTGCTTGGTGGAGAAAACAATGTGTTTTGGCTTAGTAATGTTCTAGGAGAATCCATGTAAAAATTTAGGTAAGAAGCAAGAAGTTCTAAGTGTTTATATAAGGCTTGGTGAACTAGAAATGTTGGAAATGCTTAAGTATTTTACAAGAGAAGAAATAATGTCTTAAGGTGTTCTAGGTAAACAAAGGGACTTAGACATCAACTAGGGTTTAGGTGGTAAGAAATGATGCTTGGGAGATGATGTTAAAATGAGGAGAAAGCATTTTGGGATAGTAGTTATCTTAGGTATGAAACACCACTTGGAAAACTAAGGAGGAAATAACATAAGTGTTAGGAATTTTGGTATGAAATGAGTAAGTGTTTAAGGTGATAGATAATGAGTTTCATGGATGTTGTATGTGGATATAAGTGTACCAAATGTTGTTAGAAAACATTAGGAGGCTTTAGGAGAAGTTTGGTGAAGATTTGACAAAGTTTGGGCAAGTTTTGGTGGCGTCCGACCCAGGGGTCCGACCCAAGTTTGGGTCGGACAGCCTCTGTTAGATGTCAGGAAATTGTTCTGGAACGGTCCGACCCAGAGGACTTGGGTCGGACATGGGTCGGACGGTCATGTTTTGAAGGACGGGAAATATTCTGGAATGGTCCGACCCAGTCGAGTGAGTCGGACGTGGGTCGGACAGTCGTGTTTTGTAAGTGGTAAAAGTTCTGTAATGGTCCGACCCAGTCGAGTGAGTCAGACATGGGTCGGACATGTATGTTCAAAGGTCGATAAAATCTCTGGAATGGTCCGACCCAGAAGGTTGGGTCAGATATGGGTCGGACAAGTTAAGTTTTTCAAACCCGAAAATCATTGGAAGGGTCCGACCCAGTTGTGGGTCGGACGGTGGGTCGGACAGACCAAAACTTATAAAAAAATAATAAATAAAGAATGTGACAAATGTAGTTAACCCCCTAGGGTATAATGTAGGTAAGGAAGGATTAGTTGGGTATTAAAACATGTCATACAATCATGTTAAACATTTAGTAAGTTTGAAGTTGAGTATGACTGCTAACAAGTGCTACGGTGGAAATCAATCGTGTTAGACAATCATGTTAGACATTCTTAAACCTGTATAGGAGTGACCTACGTGGAAATCAATCGAAGCAAGGACCAAGGTATGGTTTTCTTGCAGTCTGTTGCCTACCGGTTTACACCGGCTTGTGTGTTGCTTGTTTTGCTGTGTGTTTAACTTTGTAAGATTAAACCATGTAAAGAGTTTACAGTTGTTAAATATATTATGTTGTTGAGTATGACTCTCTCTTCCCTTGTGCGTGTCTAACAAGACTCGACCTATTATTGTAAATTGTGTATGGAGTTCAATAATGAACTGCTAACAAGTGCTAACGGGGGAAGTGAGGAGTCCGGTCTGTTCCTGCCACGTGTGTGAGTATGGGAGTCGATGTCATAACCGGTTCGATTCTCTTTGTATGTTATGGTTGTTTTCCAATTTGGTTTCCAACCTTCCCTTTAGCTTAACCAAGGCTATTTTACTGACTCACGTCGGGCCACAGGGGCATACTATGTGTTATTTCGGTGGGCTTGGATCTCTATATCCAAGGCACCTTGTGTTAAGTTATCCATTCAATCTAACAGGACGGTAACGAGTTATGTAACGAGCTTAGCATGAGCATGGCAACATTCTCTAGGCTCTCTATGGGGACTAACTGTGTTGGTTCTCTTCCATAAAGGAATTGTTCTTGTGTGATGTGTGTGATGTTGTGTACAATACCCATGTTATGATATATATGTATAAGTTGTGTGTTTTAAAATGAATGCCATGTCATCATGACAATTAGTTGCGCGCATCCCGGTAGCCGATGGGCTGCGCGTTAACCATACCAGCCAAGGGTTGCTGACCCCCTCGGGGGCTCCATATTTCTTTTACTGCAGGATGAGGATCGAAGAAGCGGAATGGCTTTAGATTCTAGGCTGCAGGTTTTCTTTGATTACTTTTGGATGTTGGCCCGGGATGCGCCTGTGCTCCCGTGGCGTTATATATTTTGGTTGTGAATGGTTTACAGTGAAGGATGTAGTAAACACTCGGTATTATGTTATATATATGTGGATTAGTTCTATGCTCGGAGTCTGATCATCAGACGATACACTTGTATTTTATTCAGCCTGGTTAACCACGTGGGGGGTTTACGGCGTTGTAGCACCAATCGTTTTAGATATTGTTTAGTTGTTTAATTTCCGCTGCGATTTCAGTAATGTTATGTGCGGTAGGGGTGTTACACTCGTCACCCTTAAAACTCTCCTTGCCATGTTCTAACCAATATCCAATGACTATAATGAGTGCTGATAATACATTAACCATAAGGAACAAACCCTAGGTTAAAAATGTGCTTTAAGGTATTAATTGATTGTTTTACCTTGGAGTCTTAGAATAGGCTTGGATATTAGCAAGGACCTCCTCTAGTCCTTGGAGAATTGAAAACAAGCTAGAACAAGGCATAAACATGAAGCCCCATCAGTGATAATTTTCGGACATGTGAAAAATGGTGGTAACTTGATTTTTCTTACATATTCTTTACCTTAAGAGAATGGAGCTAATGGAGTCTCCAAGCTTGAGTTTCCTCCTCTAATGGCGGTTTGTCTTGGCACCAAATCAAAGCTCTTGAAGTTTGAAAAGATAAAAGAAGGAGCTTGAGCTAACTAAGAAGCTATGTGTTTTGTTTTGGTTTTGGAGCTAAAATGAGCAAGTAGTGGTCAAGGAAGATGGAGCTAGCATGAAGCTGTCTTCCACGTGAATGAAGAAGAAAGAGAGCAAGAGAAATCGGTGAAGAAGAAGAAGAATAGAGAGAAGGAGAGAGAGGTGGCATATAAGATATTTTGATTCCTTAAAGTAAATAGTAAAACCACTTACTTTTCTCTTCTGCTTCTAACATTGTTGGCTACTCTTGGTGACTCACACACCCTTAGAAACCGCCCCCTCATTAATTAGGCAAGTCATGGTCTTGTTCGACCAATTAACTAAACTTAATTGCTAAGACTAAACTAGGCACTATTGATTACTATTACAAACTAGTGCACATAATTGTGAATTTTTTATTTCCCATTGATTTAGGCTTCCTAATGTGATACTAATTATACACAAGTTAATTAAGGAGTAATCATGGGCATTTAGCCACTTAAAACCCCTTTCTAAGCAATTTTTCAAAAAATGTGCTTTCAGAGTCCTTAAAGCACAATTTGTGTTTTAACTTGTTTTTGAGCTTGGTTTTCTTTGGTAATTGACTTAAAATACTATTAGGATATTACTAAGGTCTTAGAATGATATTTTGGGTGCTCACCCGAGTCTCTCCAAGCTTGAGCACGTTTTTGCTTAAACTGCTCTTATGGTGTTTCCTTTGATTAAATTGTTTCCTAATGTTTCTAAGTCTTATGTAGCCTTCTTATATCTTAGCTTATCACTTAAACACCATATCTAAGTTTAGGGTATTTCATTTTGTCTATATTTGAAATACCCCAAACCTTGGTATGTTGTGTAAATGTTAAACTATGGTATTTAAAGGCTAAAAAGTGCCTTAGAAATATAAATGAACCATTTAAACCATGGTAAAACACAATAAAACACTAAGACGGTTTGAGCAAAAACATGCTCTAAGCTTGGAGTGAACTTGGCTAGGACCCAAAGAGCCTACCAAGACTTGATAATGTTAATTATGACTTTATAAGGCTAATTAAGTCCTTAGGAACTTTGGTAGACAATGAAACCAAACAAAACACAAATAAATACCTTAAGGTCAATATGGGCTAAAATGTGCTCTAAGCATGGGATAAATGTGTATAAGACCTAATGGTCATACCTATGCCTTATTTATATGTTAATGAACATATTAAATCAATTACTAAAGAAAACCAAGCTTGAAAACAAGTTAAAACGCAAAATGTGCTTTAAGGAGTCTTAAAGCACGTTTTTGAAAAATTGTCTTGTAAATGAGTTTTGAATGGATAAATGTCCATCATTACTCTTTAATTAACATGTGTACTGTATAGTATCACATTTGGAAGTCTATATCAATGGGAAATCAAAAATTTCACTTCTATGTGCCTTGTTTTTGTGAATAGATTTTTATAAGCTAGTTTGTAACATATGTTACTATAAGTGAGACAATTGATTAATAAAGTCTAAAATACCCCTAGGTACTATTGGGGCCGGTTTTAAGGTGTGGTGACTCACCACCCTTGTTAGTTTACTAAGAAAAGAAAGAATCACTAATTAATGTACTATTTGCTTTATAAGAATAAATCTTAACAAAGCAAACTTATCTCCTCATTTCTTCTTTCCTTTCATTTCCCACGGTAGCCATCTTCTTCCTCCTCTCTCCATCGGTTTCCAACAGAACCATATCATTCTTCATCTTCCTTCACTTGTAACTTATGACTCCATGCTCCGAATTTAATTCCGAGACTACCGTTCTCTTAGTTGGAGCAAGCTCTACAACATTGTCTTTTCAAATCATCAAAACCACCATTTCGTGCCAAGGAGAACTTCCATGGAAGGAGCTTGAGCTAATATTTTTATGCCTTGTTGATCACCTTTGCTTCAAGGTAAGGAAAAACCAAAGAAAATTCCATTTCCTTCATTTTTGGTGTTGACCGAAAATGCACCTTGTAATGGTGTCTTCTCTTGTCTTGTTTTAGCTTCATTTAAATCTTCCAAGGGCTAGGAGGAGTCCTCTCTTGGTACTCATTCAAGCTCTCTTTCCATTCAAAGGTAAAACAATTACCTTGATGTGTTAAAACAATATATGTAATTAGGGTTTACAATGAGATGGAGCTTAAAGCTTGAAAACTCATTATGATGTTTGTATATGTTAAGTAGTTGACAAGGAGTGAAATGCCTTACCGGTTTTAAGAGGAAACAAGAAAGAAGTTTGAGTGGAGAAGAGGTAATATGCTATCTCAATGTGGTTTAATGCCTTAGGAGAAATGAGCTTATAAGCTTTGTTAAAACTACCTAAAGAGCAAATGGTGAATGACTTAGTAAGGTGTTCTCAAGGAGACTAGTAAAGGAACTATGTCTGGTGTGTGTAATTGCAGGTCAAGGCTTATGTATTGTGGAAATTCAGTGTTTAAGGATTATGCAATTTAAGGGCCTAAGAGCCATTTTATTTAAGGGCCTAAGTGCCAAGCAAGTTTAATTGTGCACTATATTGTGATGTAGTGTAAATTTGGTGAAGTTTTGTGAGTGATAGTGTTCTTGATGGAATTGGGTGTTCTTGAGTGTTTAATGGTGAAAACTATGAGTTTTGGAATGATGATGCTAAGAGAACCCATGGCGAAATTTGTAAAATGTATAAGGAATTCTAAGTGCTTAAATGAACTTGGGTGAACTAGGAATCGTTAGGAATGGATACATGCTTCACTAAGGAAGAACACATGCATTAAGGTGTTCTAGGTGCTATAAGGATTTAGGCATTGTCTTGGAAGTTCTAGGAATTCAATATGTGTTTTTTGAGAATGTATTAAAGTCTTGGAGAAGTTTGTTTAAGGTTTAGGTTATGTGATGTGCAAGGTGGGAATAATGTATAGATAGGTTTTGAGAAAGGAACTTTAAGGAGTTGTGAAAAAGAAGATTTGGTTAGTAAGAGAAATGCTTGGGAGATGATGTTATGATGGTGAGGAAACACTTTGGTATAGAGGTTATTATGGATGAAACACCACTTAAGAAACTAGGAGAAAACATTGTAAGTGTTAGAAATTTTGTGAAGATATAGTAAAGGTTTAAGGAATTAGAAAAAGAGTTTTGTGAGTGTTTAAGGATATCTTAAGGTGTGTTTGAAGTGCTCAAATGAGGTTAGTTAGAGGTCTAGGTCATATGGGGTGAAGTTTGGAGTTGAGTGTAAAAAGGAAAACAAAGATTTGGGGCAGACCGGACTTGCGACCGGACTTGCAAGTTCGGTCGGGCCCAGTTTACCCTGCGAGAATTAGCTTCTGGAATGGACCGGACATAGGACCGGACTTGGCAAGTCCGGTCGGGCTAAATTTCCAAAGGGAAGAAACTCTCGGGAAAAGACCGAACATGCGACCGGACTTACAAGGTCGGTCGGAGTAGAAAATTTTGGCGGAAATATGTTCTGGAATCGACCGGACATGGACAAGTCCGGTCGGTAAGTCCGGTCGGACCAAAAACATGGGTTAAGGTTATGAAATGATATGTAATGATGGGGATTGATTAGTAATGATGTTATAAAGTTGTTAAGGACATGTTAGGTGAGTTTTAATGACAATTAAGTGGGTAAAAAGTTGTATTGAAATGTAAAAGTAAAACAAGTTAAAGAGTGAAGTTATGTAACTAAGTTAACGGGGAAAAAGTTATAAGCATTAGACATTAAATAATCATGCTACCCCGATGTTAATAAAAGTACATGTAATGTTATCAGTTGTTCGAGAATTGCTCGAGGAACATAAGTGGACGTGGTAAAGTGGACTCCGGTGACAGGTATGGTTTTCTTGCAACCTGTGTCCTACCGGATTACACCGGCTTGTATGCCAATATGTTTTACTGAGTGTTTGCCACCTTGTAAGATTAAAACATGTAATGAGTTTATAGTAATTCATTTATGTGGCGAATTTGGCCTCCGATACCATTTAACCTCAAATATGTGTTAAACCTTAGTTAACCAAATCTAGGAACACATGAGTGATCGGTATTCGGAGTAGACGGCCCAAACCTTGGGAACGAGCTAACCACGGCTATGTGTGAGTTAGTTGGACATTGTTGTTGTATGCAAGTGTGTGAACCTCCCTTGTGTGCTTAACTCGGTTATGATACCGTATGGTGTGTGGATGTGGTAGGCTCCATAATGGATCTCTAACTACTTATTTATAAGTGTATATGTACTAATGGGGGGTGAGGAGTCCGGTTGTTCCGGCCACGCGTGTGATGGACGAGAGTCGATGTCATATCCGGTTCGGCTCTCTTGGTGTATGTATAGGTGGTATTCCAATTTGGTTTCTACCTTCCCTTAGCTTATCCAAAGCTAGTTACTGACTCACGTCGGGCCACAGGGGCATACGAATGTTATTTCGGTGTGCTTGGGATTACTATATCCGACACACCTTGGGTTTAAGTTAACCGTTCGATATAACTGGACGGTAACGAGGTTGGTAACGAGCTTAGCATGAGATTGACAATAATCTCTAGGCTCACTATATATATACTAACTATGGTGGAAGGTTCCTTGTGTGAACCGATCTTATTGTGTTTGTGTTGATATTGTGCTAGGCAATTTCCCTTGCTATGCTATGATATGTATACGTTAGGTGCTTAAAATGAATACGATGTTATCAGGTGTGCGCCGAAACAAGAAAGGTTTGATTATGTTTGTTATGTGAGGAATGAGATATGTTGTAAGATATGGAGTGTGTGGATCATGGAAATGAATCCCAGTTTGTGACAAGAGGCGTATAGGATAACCCGATTTAAGGGTAAGTGTCGTCTATTAAGGAAGTAGCTCCGTTAGAGGAGGAACACTCTAGGGTTAATGAATACCATGAGTGACTTATCAAGTAAGGATGTATTATCCGTTTGTTGAGCCCATTGAGGCGAAGTTTTTTGTGTTGTGTGTTTACAGTTGCATGCACGATTTAAATGTAATCAACCGCATGCTAAGACAACAATTAGTTGTGCGTGGCCCGGTAGCATGTGGGCTGCGGGATTACCATACCAGCAAAGGTGCTGAGCCCCTTGGGGGCCACCCTTTTCTACCTTTTCTATTTCAGGTACAAGGAGCTGGAAGCCGTTCGAGAGTAGGACGGGGTAGCTGAATGTACATGGGTAGCCATTTAAATTGAGTATGTACTGTAGGCGTAGTAAGACCGAAATTGTTATCGACATTAGTTTGTAAATACTCGGTACAGTGGGAGTGTTTGTGTATAATAATTGTTGGAAATGGGATAAGGATTTTATTGTGTAGTGCTCGGGAATTTAGCCCATCAGACCGGTACAATGTATATGTATTAGCCTTGTTAGCCACGTGGGTGGTTAACGGCGTGTAACACCAACGAATTAAGTTATTTAATAAGGTGTGTATTCCGCTGCAGATTGTTGTTATGTGTTTGTTGTTGGATGGGGTGTTACAAAAAGTGGTATCAGAGCGAAGTATCACTCTGATGACTGAATTACCGAGCTTAGGAAGTACCGAGTTAGGATTTTAGTACTTTGGGTTAAGGGTTGAGTGATAGCGTGAGAGATACGCTAGTAAGGAACTACCAGTGAATACTGGAAACCTACTATATTCATCCCACCCTCCACAATCCCTGTTTTATAACTTGGGAAAGGACGCCAGAGAGATGGAAGTCCACTCTTACTCGGGAATACCCGATCTGGCTGCTATTAAATACCTTTGAAGTACGGAAGACCTGTCATACGGTAGATCCCGAAAACTGGGAATCCCGGAGACGGTTTCCATCTAAACAGTGTTAACCGCATTTCATAGCGAGGAATGAAGCATTTGGTGTATAAGAGAATAGAATTTCCGGCAACCTGGGTCGACATGCCGAGCAGTCGAGAATAACCAGCTTGCAACGCACTAATCGTGCAACAGGCAAGAAGTGGATTGATGAAACCCGAGACAAGTGTCTACGGAACCACAGTTATTAAGGGATACACCAACGGTATATCAACCGATAAAGGAACTACAACGTAGTGTCCAAACAAGAGACAAGTCTCAGTAACCACGACGATGCGTGGAACGGGCTACAAAGAGAAAATAATGCTAAGTAAAAAGGGGACTCCAAGAATGGGAGACACCCCAGTTGATAACTATTGTGTGAATACAGTGAGAAGTTACCCAAAGGTTATTGTCGAGACCGTAAGAACAAATAAGGGCCAACAAGGCCACTGATGATAGCGCGGGTAAAAACAATACCACAACCAGTATGTGTTGAACCGATAGCCAGCTAGCATGGCGCACTTGCCATAGCAAGTGCTGCTATAACAGGGCTGTTCGGGAAATTTATAACCACTACGAAGTACTTGGTAAAGTACCATGAAGTTAAGTGAGATCATTATAACAGTGGAAAGGCCCGTTAGCCTAACCCCCGTAATTGTAAATACACCAGTCAGCAAGAAGCTAGACTTGGTTAAGGTAAGAAGATGTTGTGAAACCATGGAAATTTTCTTTCAAACTCAGAGTTACTCAAACCATTTTTCTTTTCAAAACCGGATTTTCTATCAAACCAACACTTCTTTCTAACCTTCTTTTACACCAAACCAGTAAAACCGAGGACAGTTGACAAGGATACAACAGTGGATAAACTTTCCCTCGATTAAGTTCGGGAAGCAAGGAATGAATATTGTCACGGGACAATATAAGGGAGTTGACAACAGAATACTTCACCTAGGCGTGTGACGGACACTACGAGTGTACCAACTGTGTTGTGGGACGACCGCACTCCGATAGGAGCATGTGGGCCTGACAGACCTACTTATAGGTTAGTTGGGTAAGTAGTAATGTATCAGTATGATACCCCATATATGTATACGAGTAGAGTCCAGAACACGGGAAGTAGTCGACTCCGTTCTACGGTCAGCAGTATAAATCAAACAAGAGCTAAGGATTACCATGAATGGTCGAAGTAAAGGAACCCAGCTAAATCAAAGAAACTGAGGGAATCAATGAATGTGTGCAAGGAAATATTTAAGTTACAGGAGGTGCGAAGTACACCGACTGTTATGTAAAGACATTGGAGAAGGCGTAGTTTACTGAAAGTACCCTTAAACACAAGCCAAATGCAATGGCATATTTTGATAACACCCAGGAACAATCCTTGAGGGGTATTTGGATTAAACATTGTTGGATGAAGCAATATAATTGAAACGCAAGATTTGAAACAATTACTTGGATTAAACGCTGAAGATAACCTACTCAACAGTAAGACCCTAAGTTGCCAAAGAGACAACTTGGGAGGAATTGTGACAGTAAGGCTTATAAGCCACAACAACTTGTGTTATGTAAATTGATCAGTTGCAGAAATATATGTTCTACAAGTAAATAGAGCGGAGAACGAACCACTGCATTAAGAGTGGGGATACCTCTCGATATTGTGAGACCGCAGGAGCGGTAGCTATATGAACCAAGTACGAGAGATATGCCAGAGATTAACCATGTGGTTATTACCCTAGAATGATTTGAATAACAATAATACAAAGGAAGTGTTATACCAGTTGTGTAGAAAGGAAGAAAGATAAGTTGATAGCGACCACCATAGGTGTGTGATGCTAAATGAGTAGCGAACAACGCTCAAGGAACATGAAAGCTCAAAAAAAAATATAGCATATTAAAAAAAATCAGCCAAATAAGTGGCCGGATAAACCCAGTGTAATGGCGGAAGCTAATATAATAGCGGATGCAGTATAAGTTGATGTTATATAATGAGTAAGGACACGGTGCGCAATAAGCGACCGTTGTATGAGTATTGTTAGATGATAAATGGTGAGTGAGCAGAGTTATGAGTTAACCCCAGTGGAGATGCGACAGTAAGTGATAGCAAACGAACCGAGCAGTAAGCCGGAAACAAGTGATATGTGATAAGAATTTTAGTGAAACACAGTGAAAATTCCTAATTGCTACCGCATAAGAGATTTACTGTCAGGAGTTTATGCCTCTGCACTCTGTATGACTGAGTGTTTTGGTATTGCACTTGCGCAGTAATGATCGAGTGGGATAGCTAGGATTTAGGAAATGGTAATTGTGGTGGATGTAGAAAGAAACCTATGATACTATAATGGCCGATGCATAGGAAATGCAAGGCCGCACCAATAAAAGAGTACTTGTATAAAACCAAATATGGAGACATGATTAACAGTAAGTGACTACAGTAGCACTAACTGCCAAATATCGGTATGGAATATACCCCAAATATTGTAAATAGCTGAGAGAGCACTACACACTAGGTAGTAGCTCAATCTCAACCGACAGTAAGTCGGTAGAAGCAAGTCAATCATTGTGAATTATATAGTAGTTTACGCTATAAGCTACTGGAGAAGTGGATGGAAAATCGTGAAACTCACCGAATTCGCTCAGGGTAAGAGATACCATGCGTCGGTTGAGAAGCCATTCTTCCCAAAATAATGGTAATACATTGGAGATGTACAATACAGTAACAGTAACGAATGGGGCAAACTAGCCCTATAATTACCAGAATGGCGCAGCAGAGGCCAGTGAGCCCATGCAGCAAATGCCAAATATACAGTGTGGATATGAATGGATGGCTAGTCATCAATGCCTAGAAGCCTCACAGGCCAGGACCGAAACCGGTTATGAGTTAGATAAACTCTAATAAGAATTCTTGGTTTAGGGATTAAACCACCAATATGGTTAAAATCCTCTAACCAAAACGCATTGTGTACCAGACCGCGTGGAAGTTAAAACACTTCACGCCGGCAGAACATTTTAAGCTAATGTTCAGTGATTGATTACGTGGGCGTAATCCCTTTTAAGGGGGGTAGAGCGTAAAGCCGCTTGGTGTGTATTACCGTATAAGTATACGTGATTTGTGTTGTGCATAGCACAAATAATTTGTTATGATGGTTGGCGCGTGTGTTATACAAACATACGCACTCATTTATGGTTAAATTGTGGTAATTGCGCACAGAAGATGCGAATACCATTGTGGGAAGTGTGTTTATTTTTTAACAGTGGTGTGTGAGAGTACAAGTGGAAGGGAGTAAAGAAACTCCCGGGGAACTAAAACCCCGATGGTGCATAAATGTAAACCATGTATTGTATTTTGATAAAAAATATATGTATATATACAGTGTTGTGATTTATGAAGGGTTATGAGACCGACATAGAACCTAGTGAGAATTAAATTCCCTAGGTAACTTGAATTAAGTTGGATTTGGATGATGATTGATAGACGAGTTCTATCCCTTGGAGATGTTATGATTATGACTAGAAGGATTCAAAGATAGAAAATGGGATATGCTTGAATTAATTGTTGGTTGAAAAAGAAGTGGGAGGTGAAACTTGATTATCATGAGATCAAGGGAAGCCGAACACAAATTGGGGTGGAAAGATAGTTCAACACTGATGCTGATCACATCAGGGTTGGATGACTCTTGAAGCTCCCTGTAAGTGGTCACAAACAACCATGTTAAGAAAATACAAGGAGCATAAATTGGACTTGGAGTTGTGTGGTGTTTTCAAAAGGATTTTCAATTGGTGTTTTCAAACAATCGATTAATATTTTGAATAAAAGATCTTCTTATACTTAACCTAGTAAAGAATATTTTTGTAGTACTTGCTCACAAGCTGAGGACGTATGAGCCTTTGTCTTTGGACCGGTGACATGAGAAGTACATATGTTAAAAAAATTAAGTGAATGTTTTGATCTCCCAAAGGAACGGGGACCAGAAGGTGTCCATCGCGACCGGGTTCTGCGGGATCACAGTGTATATGTACTCAACGTGGGATTCGAACCCATGGAGAGATGGAAAAGGTATTTCTGTTTTGATATACATGCTGTGACATGTTGTTTGGTATGTGTGATAAAGGTTATTTTGACTTTGATCTCCTAAAGTGTATGCTATCAAGACCTATGAGTCTAAATGTGTTGTGTTACATAGACCTATGTGTCTAAATGTGGTTATGTCACCCATACCTAAGAGTCTGAGGGGTATTGTATAGGTGCAAGTGTGGTGAAGGTACCCGGACCATTAAGTCCGAGGTTACCATGTGAGTATGATATTTTATGTATAATGTGGATATGTTGCCCGGACCATTAAGTCCGAGGTTGGATGTAAAGGGTGGTTGGTAATGGAAGTTTTATGGCTATAAGTAATTCCCGTATTCTAATCCAATGATGCGAGGAAATACGAACTTCGAGGACGAAGTTCTTTTAAGGGGGGTAGATTGAAATACCCCAAACCTTGGTATGTTGTAAATGTTAAACTATGGTATTTAAAGGCTAAAAAGTGCCTTAGAAATATAAATGAACCATTTAAACCATGGTAAAACACAATAAAACACTAAGACACGGTTTGAGCAAAAACATGCTCTAAGCTTGGAGTGAACTTGGCTAGGACCCAAAGAGCCTACCAAGACTTGATAATGTTTAATTATGACTTTATAAGGCTAATTAAGTCCTTAGGAAACTTTGGTAGACAATGAAACCAAACAAAACACAAATAAATACCTTAAGGTCAATATGGGCTAAAATGTGCTCTAAGCTTGGGATAAATGTGTATAAGACCTAATGGTCATACCTATGCCTTATTTATATGTTAATGAACATATTAAATCAATTACTAAAGAAAATCAAGCTTGAAAACAAGTTAAAACGCAAAATGTGCTTTAAGGAGTCTTAAAGCACGTTTTTGAAAAATTGTCTTGTAAATGAGTTTTGAATGGATAAATGTCCATCATTACTCTTTAATTAACATGTGTACTATATAGTATCACATTTGGAAGTCTATATCAATGGGAAATCAAAAATTTCACTTCTATGTGCCTTGTTTTTATGAATAGTGATTTTTATAAGCTAGTTTGTAACATATGTTACTATAAGTGAGACAATTGATTAATAAAGTCTAAAATACCCCTAGGTACTATTGGGGGCCGGTTTTTAAGGTGTGGTGACTCACCACCCTTGTTAGTTTACTAAGAAAAGAAAGAATGACTAATTAATGTACTATTTGCTTTATAAGAATAAATATCTTAACAAAAGCAAACTTATCTCCTCATTCTCTTCTTTCCTTTCATTTCCCACGGTAGCCATCTTCTTCCTCCTCTCTCCATCGGTTTCCAACAGAACCATATCATTCTTCATCTTCCTTCACTTGTAACTTATGACTCCATGCTCCGAATTTAATTCCGAGACTACCGTTCTCTTAGTTGGAGCAAGCTCTACAACATTGTCTTTTCAAATCATCAAAACCACCATTTCGGTGCCAAGGAGAACTTCCATGGAAGGAGCTTGAGCTAATATTTTTATGCCTTGTTGATCACCTTTGCTTCAAGGTAAGGAAAAACCAAAGAAAATTCCATTTCCTTCATTTTTGGTGTTGACCGAAAATGCACCTTGTAATGGTGTCTTCTCTTGTCTTGTTTTAGCTTCATTTAAATCTTCCAAGGGCTAGGAGGAGTCCTCTCTTGGTACTCATTCAAGCTCTCTTTCCATTCAAAGGTAAAACAATTACCTTGATGTGTTAAAACAATATATGTAATTAGGGTTTACAATGAGATGGAGCTTAAAGCTTGAAAACTCATTATGATGTTTGTATATTGTTAAGTAGTTGACAAGGAGTGAAATGCCTTACCGGTTTTAAGAGGAAACAAGAAAGAAGTTTGAGTGGAGAAGAGGTAAATATGCTATCTCAATGTGGTTTAATGCCTTAGGAGAAATGAGCTTATAATGCTTGTTAAAACTACCTAAAGAGCAAATGGTGAATGACTTAGTAAGGTGTTCTCAAGGAGACTAGTAAAGGAACATATGTCTTGGTGTGTGAATTGCAGGTCAAAGGCTTATGTATTGTGGAAATTCAGTGTTTAAGGATTATGCAATTTAAGGGCCTAAGAGCCATGTTATTTAAGGGCCTAAGTGCCAAGCAAGTTTAATTGTGCACTATATTGTGATGTAGTGTAAATTTGGTGAAGTTTTGTGAGTGATAGTGTTCTTGATGGAATTGGGTGTTCTTGAGTGTTTAATGGTGAAAACTATGAGTTTTGGAATGATGATGTGCTAAGAGAACCCATGGCGAAATTTGTAAAATGTATAAGGAATTCTAAGTGCTTAAATGAACATGGGTGAACTAGGAATCGTTAGGAATGGATACATGCTTCACTAAGGAAGAACACATGCATTAAGGTGTTCTCAGGTGCTATAAGGATTTAGGCATTGTCTTGGAAGTTCTAGGAATTCAATATGTGTTTTTGAGAATGTATTAAAGTCTTGGAGAAGTTTGTTTAAGGTTTAGGTTATGTGATGTGCAAGGTGGGAATAATGTATAGATAAGGTTTTGAGAAAGGAACTTTAAGGAGTTGTGAAAAAGAAGATTTGGTTAGTAAGAGAAGATGCTTGGGAGATGATGTTATGATGGTGAGGAAACACTTTGGTATAGAGGTTATTATGGATGAAACACCACTTAAGAAACTAGGAGAAAACATTGTAAGTGTTAGAAATTTTGTGAAGATATAAGTAAAGGTTTAAGGAATTAGAAAAAGAGTTTTGTGAGTGTTTAAGGATATCTTAAGGTGTGTTTGAAGTGCTCAAATGAGGTTAGGATGTACTAGGTCATATGGGGTGAAGTTTGGAGTTGAGTGTAAAAAGGAAAACAAAGATTTGGGGCAGACCGGACTTGCGACCGGACTTGCAAGTTCGGTCGGGCCCAGTTTACCCTGCGAGAATTAGCTTCTGGAATGGACCGGACATAGGACCGGACTTGGCAAGTCCGGTCGGGCTAAATTTCCAAAGGGAAGAAACTCTCGGGAAAAGAACGAACATGCGACCGGACTTACAAGGTCGGTCGGAGTAGAAAATTTTGGCGGAAATATGTTCTGGAATCGACCGGACATGGACAAGTCCGGTCGGTAAGTCCGGTCGGACCAAAAACATGGGTTAAGGTTATGAAATGATATGTAATGATGGGGATTGATTAGTAATGATGTTATAAAGTTGTTAAGGACATGTTAGGTGAGTTTTAATGACAATTAAGTGGGTAAAAGTTGTATTGAAATGTAAAAGTAAAACAAGTTAAAGAGTGAAGTTATGTAACTAAGTTAACGGGGAAAAAGTTATAAGCATTAGACATTAAATAATCATGCTACCCCGATGTTAATAAAAGTACATGTAATGTTATCAGTTGTTCGAGAATTGCTCGAGGAACATAAGTGGACGTGGTAAAGTGGACTCCGGTGACAGGTATGGTTTTCTTGCAACCTGTGTCCTACCGGATTACACCGGCTTGTATGCCAATATGTTTTACTGAGTGTTTGCCACCTTGTAAGATTAAAACATGTAATGAGTTTATAATTCATTTATGTGGCGAATTTGGCCTCCGATACCATTTAACCTCAAATATGTGTTAAACCTTAGTTAACCAAATCTAGGAACACATGAGTGATCGGTATTCGGAGTAGACGGCCCAAACCTTGGGAACGAGCTAACCACGGCTATGTGTGAGTTAGTTGGACATTGTTGTTGTATGCAAGTGTGTGAACCTCCCTTGTGTGCTTAACTCGGTTATGATACCGTATGGTGTGTGGATGTTGGTAGGCTCCATAATGGATCTCTAACTACTTATTTATAAGTGTATATGTACTAATGGGGGGTGAGGAGTCCGGTTGTTCCGGCCACGCGTGTGATGGACGAGAGTCGATGTCATATCCAGTTCGGCTCTCTTGGTGTATGTATAGGTGGTATTCCAATTTGGTTTCTACCTTCCCTTAGCTTATCCAAAGCTAGTTACTGACTCACGTCGGGCCACAGGGGCATACGAATGTTATTTCGGTGTGCTTGGGATTACTATATCCGACACACCTTGGGTTTAAGTTAACCGTTCGATATAACTGGACGGTAACGAGGTTGGTAACGAGCTTAGCATGAGATTGACAATAATCTCTAGGCTTACTATATATATACTAACTATGGTGGAAGGTTCCTTGTGTGAACCGATCTTATGGTGTTTGTGTTGATATTGTGCTAGGCAATTTCCCTTGCTATGCTATGATATGTATACGTTAGGTGCTTAAAATGAATACGATGTTATCAGGTGTGCGCCGAACAAGAAAGGTTTGATTATGTTTGTTATGTGAGGAATGAGATGTTGTAAAATATGGAGTGTGTGGATCATGGAAATGAATCCCAGTTTGTGACAAGAGGCGTATAAGGATAACCCGATTTAAGGGTAAGTGTCGTCTATTAAGGAAGTAGCTCCGTTAGAGGAGGAACACTCTAGGGTTAATGACCATGAGTGACTTATCAAGTAAGGATGTATTATCCGTTTGTTGAGCCCATTGAGGCGAAGTTTTTTGTGTTGTGTGTTTACAGTTGCATGCACGATTTAAATGTAATCAACCGCATGCTAAGACGACAATTAGTTGTGCGTGGCCCGGTAGCATGTGGGCTGCGGGATTACCATACCAGCAAAGGTGCTGAGCCCCTTGGGGGCCACCCTTTTCTACCTTTTCTATTTCAGGTACAAGGAGCTGGAAGCCGTTCGAGAGTAGGACGGGGTAGCTGAATATACATGGGTAGCCATTTAAATTGAGTATGTACTGTAGGCGTAGTAAGACCGAAATTGTTATCGGCATTAGTTTGTAAATACTCGGTACAGTGGGAGTGTTTGTGTATAATAATTGTTGGAAATGGGATAAGGATTGTATTGTGTAGTGCTCGGGAATTTAGCCCATCAGACCGGTACAATGTATATGTATTAGCCTTGTTAGCCACGTGGGTGGTTAACGGTGTGTGAAATACCCCAAACCTAAGTATGCTAAGTGAACATCAAATTATGATGTAGTAGGGCTAAAATATGCCTTAGAATGATTGGTAGTCAATTTAAACCAAGGAAAACATAAGAAAATGCCTTAAAGGCAATCAGGGCAAAAACGTGCTCTAAGCTTGGAGAGACTTGGGTGAGTACCCAAATATCATGATAAGACCTTAGTAATATCCTAAAGGTCATCTTAAATCAATTAGCAAAGAAAACCAAGCTTGAAAACAAGTTAAAACACAAAATGTGCTTTAAGAAGTCTTAAAGCACATTTTTGAGAAATTGTCTTGGAATTGAGTTTTGAGTGGCTAAATGTCCATCATTACTCTTTAATCAACATGTGTACTAATTAGTATCACATTAGGAGGTCTAAATCAATGGGAAATCAAAAATTTCCCGATTATGTGCCTTGATTAGTGAATAGTAACTATTTAGTGACTAGTTTAAGTTTTAATCAACATAAGTCAATTAATTGGTCAACAAAGACCATGTTAGCCTTATATTAAGAGGGTGGCCGGTTTTTATGAGGGGAGTCACCACATGAGTCATCAAATGAGAAAGGAAAAGAAGAGATAAGTAAAGAAGTTACTATTTGCTTTATTAAAGCAAATATCTTACCTTAGCCTACCTTTCTTCTTCTCTCTCTTCATTCTCTTCTTCACCATTTCTTCTTCTCTTCTTTTGCTCCAAAACCGTGAGAGCTCCATCCATGGTGCCTCCATCTCCAAAATGCTCACCAAATGTTCATTTTAGCTCCAAATCAAAAACTAAACATATTATTCTTAGTTAGGTCAAGACCTATCTTTCTATCTTTTCAAATCTTTCAAAGCTCCATTTTGGTGCCATGAGAAAACTCCATTGATGGGAAAATCAAGTTTGAAGAGCTCATTAGCTTCTCATTCTCTTAAGGTAAAGAAAATGTAAGAAAAACCAAGTTTCCATCACTTTCTTACATGGCCGAAAATCACTACTCATGGGGCCTTGTTTTTATGCCTTGTTCTAGCTTGATTTATTCACCAAGGACTAGTGGATGTCCTATTTCATTCAATGCCAAAGTCTACATTGAGACTTCAAAGGTAATCATCCACTTTTATGCCTTAGAACACATTTCTAACCTAGGTTTTATTCCTTGAGGTTAGTGCATTGTTTAGTACTCATATGAGTCTTAAATATGATTAGAACATTGGCAAGAGGAATTTAAGTGGTGGCCGAGATCTATGCAAGAAGAAGGTCTAAGGAGGAGATTGATATAAGCTTGAGAAACAAGGTAAAATGCTTACCTAATGTGGTTTAAGATTAAGGAATGAGTTTTAAATAAATACCAATGTGGCTTAGAGCTTACATTGTGTATTGGGATATAACCTAAGAAAAAGAACTTAAACAAGCTTATAACTTGTGATTAAGGAGCTAATGAGAATGGTTAGTAATATAAGTTTAAGGTGGTTTTTAAGAGCATTATAACTACTATGAGATTGATGAGTGTATTTGCAGGTTGAAAGCTTATATATGTGGGAAATTCAGTGTTTAAGTTTAAGTCATTTAAGGGCCTAAGAGCCAAGTCATTTAAGAGCCTTAGTGCTATGCAATTTAAGATTATTGCAGTATGATGAGTTTGATGTGATGAGTTGGTTTGGGTGAGAAGATATAGTGAGAAAGAACTTGATGTGTGTGAGATGGATTGAATGAGGAAAGATAATGTCTTAGGGCATGATAAGATACTAGAGAAGCTATGGCGAAATTTTAGAAAACAAAGTGTTTAAGTGGTAGTGAGCTAATATGCCCTAGGGTTTACTAGGGAGCATGAAAAGAATTGGTGGAAATGAGTTAACTAAGGAGTTCTTGAGGTTTAGATGACCTAGAGATGTCTAGGAGGAGTTAGAGGAATGGTGAGTGTTTTGAGCACACCAAACTCATGAGATGAGGGATATAAGACTTGAGCATGAGTTTAAGGAGAAGGGGCAATGATTAAGGTGATTTGAGTATATTCTAAGGGAGTTTATGACTAAGGAAGTACTAGGAAGTTTCTATAGGTTGTCTTGATGAAAGGGTGAAGTTAAGGTATTATAATGACTTAGGTATCACCATTGGAAGATTTAGAATCAAGAAATGTATTGAGTATTTAGGACTTAGGCAAATGTTGGTGACAACTAGGAAGGAAATGTTGATGATGGAAGTTAAGCTTGTTAAGGAACTTTAAGTAAATGCAAAAGGATTTTAGATATGAGAGATGCTTGGGAGATGATGTTATAGTGGTGAGAAAACATTGGCATAGTGGTTACATTAGTATGAACCACCACCTAGAAACCTAGAGGAAAGCATTACAAGAGTAGCATTATTACAAGGAAAATGCATAATGACTAAGGTGGATTTTGGTGGATGATTTAAGGTATTTAAAGGAGGTTATAATGGGTTTAAGGTGCCAAGATGGTGTTGGACCTATTAGGACACTTGTGGAAGAGTTTGGAATTGGAAGAGCAATTTAAGAGAAAATCTGTAGTGGACCGACCCAGGGTCCGACCCAGTTTTGGGTCGGTCGGGCCAAGTTAAGCCAGCCGGAATGCCTCTGGACTGGACCGACCCAGGGGTTTGGGTCGGTCGGCTTAGCCTTGGGTCGGTCGGGCAAAGGTTAATGTAGGAAAATGGGTTCTGTAAGGGACCGACCCAGAGGGTTTGGGTCGGTCGGTCTAGCTCTGGGTCGGTCGGATGAGTTTCAAGAGACGGAAGAGTTTCTGTAATGGACCGACCCAGGGGTTGGGTCGGTCGGTGGGTCGGTCGACCCTTAACACTTAGAAAAAAAAAGAAATTTGAATTCTAAGAATGGTAATGGGTAATGAGGAATACCTTTGGTAGGGTGGTAATGATTAGGACCCTAAGAACTTAAGGGATTAAGTTAAGTTAAATATAAACTTAAAAGTGTAAGGTTAAGTTTAAGATTAAGTGGTAAGACTTAAGAAGTGTTAGGTTGGGATCATTAAGAGTTAAGTAAGTAAGTAAATTAAGTAAGTTGAATTAAGTTAAGTGATTAACAACCTAAAACTGAATGAATGTTTTAGGACTTGGAATTTGGACTCCGGAAGAGAGTAAGCAACCAAACGGCCAACGGTGAACGGTACAGTTGTTTCTTCTTGTGACCTGCTTGCTAACGAGGTGTCCCTCGGCTTGTGTGCTATTTGTTTTGTGCCACTAAACAAGATAAAGCATGCAACCGGAACATATTATATATATGTTTATTGTTGTGTGATGTTTGAAAACTAACACACATACTGTGAGAACTTACTAACCAATGCTTAGTAAGGGATTGAGTGAGAAAGGAACGCCCCTAATGAGGGACGATATGAACCGAAAGAGGTTAACCAACAAACATGGTCTTGAGACTATTACTAACTGAACTTGAGTGAGGAATCCGGAATGGTACCGGCACATGTGTATTGGGGGAAGTCGGTATCCTTATCAAATACCGTCTTCCAAAGATGACTTGTCCTCGGACTCGTCGCCTAGAGTCGACATATAGACTCGACCTCCTCGGACTTCTTGTTTTAGGAGGGAGGCATACTGAGATGGTGTAGTGGGATCTACCTAAATGCCCAACTAATTCTAATAAATATTGTTTATGTAAACCAATGGAGCTGATAACTCATTGGTAGGGTTACGTGACCCGACAGATAACAATGGATTAAGGTACAACCATTCTAATTAAAGAACGGTTGACTTAATTGAGATAAGAACTGAGATAAGATTGAGATAAGGTTTGAGATAAGTTACAACCATTTCTACTTAAAGAATGGTTTGTATTCTAAGACTGAGATAAGTTACAACCAATCCCTTCCAGGAACGGTTTGTATATTGAGATTAAGTTAAGATTAAGATGAAGGTAAGTTGCAACCATTCCTCATTAAAGGATGGTTTGTAATATTAAGATTAGATAAGCTACATCCACTCCTCTTTAAAGGATGGTTGTTTCTAAGATTAAGATAAGACTAAGATTGAGGTGAGATAAGGATGGACTAAGTTTAAGAGGGCATTACTTAAGAGTTAAAACTAACTCTCTAATTAAGGGAACGCATTTAAGTCGTTCATTGTGTGTGAACTTTGATTGTTCATATCTGAGTTGTTGTTTACTGCACTTTCTATTATGTTGTGCATCTAATCAACCTCCATGCTATCGACAATTAGTCGTCGTAGCCACGTTAGCTTGGGGGCCATGAGAGGATCGTACCAGCATTCGTGCTGACCCCCTCGGGGGCTTCTTTTACTACACAGGTGAACATCAGGAGGCGGCCGTCGCGAGAGTAAGAAGGAGTGCAAGTGTTAAGGATTAAGTATGACCTACGAGTTGTGCCTGTACACTCGTATGGCAATTGAGTTAGTAAGATGTATAGGTTGTGAGTGGATTGTAAGAAGGTTATGTAAATGGTTAAGGTTGTTAGACTAATGTTCGGTATATTCTGTAGTCAGACCGTGGCAAGGTCCTGGATTGTAAAGAATTCCGCTGCGACATGTTTATATATATACTGTTAAGTTGCGAGACCACATTTGGATTGAGTTGGGGTGTTACAAAAAGTGGTATCAGAGCGTAGTTACGCTCTGAAGACAAGAAACCGAACTTAGGAGATATGAGGTTGAGTTGAGTTATGGGTTAAGGGTTGAGAGATAGAGTGTGAGGTGCGTTAGCCAGGACTCCCGTGTTACCGGATATCCATAGTACCTAGGCCCGCCCTCCACATCCCTAACCCTAAATGTGGACAAACGCCAGAGAGAAGAAAGCCTTCTCTTACTCGGGGAAACCCGATCTGGCAGTTAGCTAACAGTAAGCAATACGAGAACACTTGTTGTACAACAGTTATGGAGAATTGGGAGATTTTCAATGGAGCGCAACAGAGACAAGCGCTACCTATGGGATACTATCAGTAAAGAACGGTAATTACCGGCAACCTGGGTCGACATGCTACAGTCGAAATCACCCGATACAATGGTAAGGAAAGCACTAGTGCATGAGGATAAGGAAATGATAAGACATGAGTACCGGACAGTGGTCCGAAGGAGAATAACAGTGAGATAATACAGAGCATGAGGATTAAGATTACTGGAAGGTCCAGCTAAGGAACGGGAACTCATATAAATGGTTTACCGAAATAGGACTACGATGTAGTGCCTAAAGGACAATCATTACTTAGTAACCACAACAAGATGTGTGGAGACAAGGGCGAGGATTAAGACATAAGGAAATATTAAGGGGTTCCCTCAGAAAGAGGAACGCCCTGATAATGACAGTACTGTCAAACACAAGAAACTGCCGGATGGACGTATCCAAAATAAGAGATTATTGAGGAGTCCCGAGGACTACCAATTACATGGAAATTAGAAGGAAGTTTTACTTCTAATGTACCTTGTACCAATAACCCATCCTGCATGGCGCACTTGCCATAGCAAGTGCTACCACGGTTAGCCACAGAAAAGCCATCAAGGCGAAAGGAGAACGCTACAGTTGTAGCATATTAATACCGGATTGTAAATCCATAAGAACAGAAAAATAAGACCTTGGAAAGGCCCGACGGCCTGACCAATGAGATGAGACACACCAGTCGCTGGAGCAGAACTTGGACAAAGTACTAGACCATATAATATTAGCAACGGTATAACCCACTACAACAACAACCGACAGTACGGTAAGAACACAATCCCGAACTCCAAGGGAAAACCTAAGAGATTGCTCGGTATCGCGAGCAAAAACACTATATAAGCAATAATACAAGGGATGTATTATAAGCTACTATTGAGACTGTTGAAGCATCGACTCACAACGAAAACGGGATAAGACTCCCAGAGTGACCATTAAGGATACCAATAACAACATTCTTCAATGAAGATGTTGGACGACCCAGAAAATAAGGGTAAAAGAAATGAACATAAGCTATAACCTACTAAGGATTAAAATGTAAATCCCGACAGAGGGAAGCTCAGCGGATACCCACACCGAGCGGGCATAGTCGAACCGAACAACCGATGAATGACAGTTAACACTGTTTGCTTAACTCATTAACACCCAAGTATGATTGTTCATCAACGGGTGGCGTAGTCAACGAAGTTGAACGAAGCGTTGAGATGAAGGTATAAGATGACTGGATGATATCCAACTTGAACACCTTAAGGCAAACGCCTAATAAACCTAACCTTGATTGTAAGACATAAGTCTAGTAAAATGACAGTATTGTCAAGACATTAAGTAACCTCAGATCACCTGAACAACTTCCATAGCAGGAAGCAGGATGCAACTTACCATAAACCCGATACTACATTTAGTATGTAACCTAATGATTGATAGTGTTCCAAGGGACCAGAAGTTTATGAGGATAACCTACAGATGAATAAGAACACAAATATGAACTGAGACATTAAGCATTAAGAGCCTACGAGCCAAGGATGTTAACCACATCAGAGCCCGAGGCGCAGTAAGTTATAAGAGAGCTTGTTTAAGCCACGAAGGGACTACAATTTGTAGATATGAACGGTTACCAAACCTATAACTTAGATTGGGGAAATTACCAAGAAAGGGTACCAATGAGAAATTGAGATAATGCTAAGGACGGGCGGAGAACGAACCACGCCTTTTAGGGGGGGATACCTCTCCTTGTTGTGAGGCCAGAGTGGGAATGAACCCCTCAAAAAGGGCTTTCACCTATTAGAGATAAAATACACTTTATTTAGAAAATGGAAACTATGAACCTTGAGATTACTTTAGAACATACCAGATACGCTTGAGTAATAAGGAAGGTCGCACAGATAGACCCCATATCCAACACCCAGGATGTAAGAATTGGTAATGGTCAGAGATAAACATTGTGACTGCACATTGTGGCACGTTAATTGATCGATGCTCAGAAGAGCCTACGATTCAGTGGATAATTTCTTCAGTAACCAATTAAATCACATGGTAGATAACATCACCAAGGATGAAAGAAAGCGAAAGAGATTTGCCTACTTACGAATCTGAGATTGGAGCAGATCATCTTCATATCAAGAGCCAACTATTTTACAACACGGTACGACAAAGAACTCCCAGTGTGTTTACACCAAGAAGGGATTGACTATAAGGTAACACATTAGAATAAGTAATAAGGGTTGCACCATTCAATGGGCAACATGGTAAGGCCACTACCACGGTAGTAGTGGTCGTGATACAATAGTTAGATAAGGGATTAAGTCATGGTGCGCGGTAAGGCGACCATTATGTATAAGCCGTCAAATATGACACAGAGGCAATTAGATTTATGAGTTAAACCGATATAAGTAAGAATAAGATGGTAGACGAACTGTGCATTGATGCCAGTAGTCTGGACCTGGTTAGGTAAGATTTCGCAGGAAGCACACTACCCATTCCTTAAGGAACTGGAAGTGCTTTCCTAGTAGAATGAAATGAGGAAGATAAGAGGCTCTATGGAAAGAGACCTAAGCTATTAAGAAATGAATCAATACGGAATACAGAAAGAGCTGGACATACCATACCCAGAACGCAGTAATGGACTTCCCTTGATTAACTTCAAGAAGAACAATAAATGTTATTATGGAACGATGAAGAGGAGATCGACAACAGAATACTTCATAATTAGCAATAGCTAAACGTGTGACGGACACTATGAGTTTACTAAAACGAGACGTGGGACGACTGCACCCCACAGGGGCTTGCAGGCCTGACACGCTCATTTATGAGTTAGTTGGGTAAGTAGTAATGTACCAGTAAGGTACCCCATGCATGTAACGAGTGTGTAAGGAACACGGGAGTAGTCGACTCCGTACCACGACAACGACGCAAGATCACACAAGAGCAGCTACTACCACAAACAGTCAAGAGAAGAATTCAGTTGAACGCAACACAAGGAACCAGAGAACAAAATTAAGGACTATGAAGTGCGAAGAGCACGGATTGTAAGTACAGACATTGGACATGTCTTAAGATGTAAGGATTAAGACTGTAAAGCGCATATGCACTAAACAGTAGTTTCAGACTAAGAATCATCCTCAGACCAAAGGTCGTTGGGAGAACAATTTAGACATTCGAGAAAACTAAGATTATGAGCGTAAGATCTTCAAGAAGAATGGATAGACGAGTTACAACTCATTAAGGCCGTGTATATAAAGATAACACGTGTCCATTGAGACAATTAAGCCTAAGATTATCAGAGTGGTGCAGCGGAAGCTAGCAGATCACTACTTTGAGATTAGACCAAACTAAGTTAAGAATACGGTATAAGTACCGTTAAGAATCCTCGATACAAGACTAAGTCATTTCTGATCGAATTATAAGTAAGATAGATGACGTGGAAGCTAGAATGCTTGGTAGAATTAGACATCTTGAACTTATGTTCAAAGATCATATAACGCTGATTACGTGGGCGTAATCCATTTTAAGGGGGGTAGAGCGAAAACCGCTTAGCGTATGTTTGTGTACTGAGTACATAAACTACGGTGTGCATAGCACAAAATAATTTGAGAATATGTTTTACATAAACATTTTAAGATAAACATGGTTATTGCACACAGAAGATGTGAATACCATACATATTAAGTACCTATCTTGTTAACTCCGGTGTGAGTACAAGTTAAGAGAATTAAGGAAGAGGATTAAGGAGACTTAAGGTAAGAATATATGAGGTATAAGTCGATATGAGACTATGTGTGAGATAAGAATAAGATAACACTATGAGATATTATTTGATATGAGCATGAGGAAGGATATTAATGCTATGTGGTATGAGATGGTATGAGACTGATATGAATTTAGTAGGAATTTAAGTCTGAGGTAGTTACTAAGAGATGAATTGAATGTTTGATGGACTGTCCACACTTTGGAGATGTATTGATTATGATTAGAAGAACTAAAAAGATAGAAAATTGGACATGAGTGAATTATTGATGTTTGAAAATGACGTGGGAGGTGGAACTTGATTTTCTAGGGATCAAGGGAAACCGAACACAAATTGGAGTGGAAGGATGGTTCTACACTGATGCTGATCACATCAGGGTAGGATTATTCCTGAAACTCCCTACCAGTGGTCACAATTAAATCACACTAAGGATAGAGCCTTAGGATAAAAATGAAATTGGAGTTGCTTGTATTTTAATTAGAGGAATTATTCCTCACATGACCTCGTAAAAAGGATTACCTTTTTACTGAGTCTCGCCCATGAAGTCGAGGACGCACGAGCCTTTGTCTTCGGACCGGTGACATGGGAGAGCAGCGTGTTTTGTATTCTGCCCATGGTGACGAGGACGAATGAGCCATTGTCTACGGACCGGTGACATGGGAGAATACGTTGGAAGTTATGTGAATGTTTTAATCATCAAAAGGAACAAAAGGAATTTTGAGTGCTACACATGCTTAAGCATGTTGTGATATTTAAGTAAAGATATGGTGGATCTAATGATCCAATGAGATTAAGTATACATAAGTATGATCTATATGATCTAAGGAATGAGGTAAGACATGTATTCTAATAAATAGATGCATGGGAACTTTGGGACAAAGTTCTTTTAAGGGGGGTAGATTGAAATACCCCAAACCTAAGTATGCTAAGTAAACATCAAATTATGTAGTAAGGCTAAAATATGCCTTAGAAAGATTGGTAGACAATTTAAACCAAGGAAAACAAGAAAGTGCCTTAAAGGCAATCAGGGCAAAAACGTGCTCTAAGCTTGGAGAGACTTGGGTGAGTACCCAAATATCATGATAAGACCTTAGTAATATCCTAATGGTCATTTAAATCAATTAGCAAAGAAAACCAAGCTTGAAAACAAGTTAAAACACAAAATGTGCTTTAAGAAGTCTTAAAGCACATTTTTGAGAAATTGTCTTGAATTGAGTTTTGAGTGGCTAAATGTCCATCATTACTCTTTAATCAACATGTGTACTAATTAGTATCACATTAGGAGGTCTAAATCAATGGGAAATCAAAAATTTCCCGATTATGTGCCTTGATTAGTGAATAGTAACTATTTAGTGACTAGTTTAAGTTTTAATCAACATAAGTCAATTAATTGGTCAACAAGACCATGTTAGCCTTATATTAAGAGGGTGGCCGGTTTTTATGGGGGTCACCACATGAGTCATCAAATGAGAAAGGAAAAGAAGAGATAAGTAAAGAAGTTACTATTTGCTTTATTAAAGCAAATATCTTACCTTAGCCTACCTTTCTTCTTCTCTCTTCATTCCTCTTCTTCACACGATTTCTTCTTCTCTTCTTTTGCTCCAAACCGTGAGAGCTCCATCCATGGTGCTCCATCTCCAAATGCTCACCAAATGTTCATTTAGCTCCAAATCAAAACTAAACACATATTATTCTTAGTTAGGTCAAGACCTATCTTTCTATCTTTTCAAATCTTTCAAAGCTCCATTTTGGTGCCATGAGAAAACTCCATTGATGGAGGAAAATCAAGTTTGAAGAGCTCATTAGCTTCTCCATTCTCTTAAGGTAAAGAAAATGTAAGAAAAACCAAGTTTCCATCACTTTTCTTACATGGCCGAAAATCCTACTCATGGGGCCTTGTTTTTATGCCTTGTTCTAGCTTGATTTATTCACCAAGGACTAGTGGATGTCCTATTTCATTCAATGCCAAAGTCTACATTGAGACTTCAAAGGTAATCATCCACTTTTATGCCTTAGAACACATTTCTAACCTAGGTTTTATTCCTTGAGGTTAGTGCATTGTTTAGTACTCATATGAGTCTTAATATGATTAGAACATTGGCAAGGAATTTAAGTGGTGGCCGAGATCTATGCAAGAAGAAGGTCTAAGGAGGAGATTAGATAAGCTTGAGAAACAAGGTAAAATGCTTACCTAATGTGGTTTAAGATTAAGGAATGAGTTTTAGATAAATACCAATGTGGCTTAGAGCTTACATTGTGTATTGGGTTATATAACCTAAGGAAAAAGAACTTAAACAAGCTTATGAACTTGTGATTAAGGAGCTAATGAGAATGAGTTAGTAATAAGTTTAAGGTGGATTTTAAGAGCATTATAACTACTATGAGATTGATGAGTGTATTTGCAGGTTGAAAGCTTATATGTGGGAAATTCAGTGTTTAAGTTTAAGTCATTTAAGGGCCTAAGAGCCATGTCATTTAAGAGCCTTAGTGCTATGCAATTTAAGATTATTGCAGTATATGAGTTTGATTGATGAGTTGGTTTGGGTGAGAAGATATGAGAAAGAACTTGATGTGTGTGAGATGGTGAATGAGGAAATGTCTTAGGGCATGATAAGATACTAGAGAGCTATGGCGAAATTTTAATAGAAACAAAGTGTTTAAGTGGTAGGTGAGCTAATACCTAGGGTTTACTAGGGAGCATGAAAGAATTGGTGGAAATGAGTTAACTAAGGAGTTCTTGAGGTTTAGGATGACCTAGAGATGTCTAGGAGGAGTTAGAGGAATGGTGAGTGTTTTGAGCACACCAAACTCATGAGATGAGGATATAAGACTTGAGCATGAGTTTAAGGAGAAGGGGCAATGATTAAGGTGATTTGAGTATATTCTAAGGGAGTTTATATGACTAAGGAAGTACTAGGAATGTTCTATAGGTTGTCTTGATGAAAAAGGGTGAAGTTAAGGTATATAATGACTTAGGTATCACCATGGAAGATTTAAGAATCAAGAGAATGTATTTGAGTATTTAGGACTTAGGCAAATGTTGGTGCACAACTAGGAAGGAAACAATGTGGTGATGATGGAAGTTTAAACTGAAGGAACTTTAAAATGCAAAAAGTTTTAGATAGTGAGATGCTTGGGAGATGATGTTATAGTGGTGAGAAAACATTGGCATAGTGGTTACATTAGTATGAACCACCACCTAGAAACCTAGAGGAAAGCATTACAAGAGTAGCATTATTACAAGGAAAATGCATATGACTAAGGTGGATTTTGGTGATGATTTAAGGTATTTAAAGGAGGTTATAAGGTGGGTTTAAGGTGCCAAGATGGTGTTGGACCTATTAGGACACTTGTGGAAGAGTTTGGAATTGGAAGAGCAATTTAAGAGGAAAATCTGTAGTGGACCGACCCAGGGTCCGACCCAGTTTTGGGTCGGTCGGGCCATTAAGCCAGCCGGAATGCCTCTGGACTGGACCGACCCAGGGGTTTGGGTCGGTCGGCTTAGCCTTGGGTCGGTCGGGCAAAGGTTTAATGTAGGAAAATGGGTTCTGTAAGGGACCGACCCGAGGGTTTGGGTCGGTCGGTCTAGCTCTGGGTCGGTCGGATGAGTTTCAAGAGACGGAAGAGTTTCTGTAATGGACCGACCCAGGGGTTGGGTCGGTCGGTGGGTCGGTCGACCCTTAACACTTAGAAAAAAAAAAGAAATTTTGAATTCTAAGAATGGTAATGGGTAATGAGGAATACCTTTGGTAGGGTGGTAATGATTAGGACCCTAAGAACTTAAGGGATTAAGTTAAGTTAAGTATAAACTTAAAGTGTAAGGTTAAGTTGTAAGATTAAGTGGTAAGACTTAAGAGTGTTAGGTTGGGATCATTAAGTTAAGTAAGTAAGTAAATTAAGTAAGTTGAATTAAGTTATTTTACAACCTAAAACTGAATGAATGTTTTAGGACTTGGAATTTGGACTCCGGAAGAGAGTAAGCAACCAAACGGCCAACGGTGAACGGTACAGTTGTTTCTTCTTGTGACCTGCTTGCTAACGAGGTGTCCCTCGGCTTGTGTGCTATTTGTTTTTGTCACTAAACAAGATAAAGCATGCAACCGGAACATATTATATATATATTGTTTGTTGTGTGATGTTTGAAAACTAACACACATACCGTGGAACTTACTAACCAATGCTTAGTAAGGGTTGAGTGAGACTAAGGAACGCCCCCTAATGAGGGACGATATGAACCGAAAGAGGTTAACCAACAAACATGGTCTTGAGACTATTACTAACTGAACTTGAGTGAGGAATCCGGAATGGTACCGGCACATGTGTATTGGGGGAAGTCGGTATCCTTATCAAATACCGTCTTCCAAAGATGACTTGTCCTCGGACTCGTCGCCTAGAGTCGACATATAGACTCGACCTCCTCGGACTTCTTGTTTTAGGAGGGAGGCATACTGAGATGGTGTAGTGGGATCTACCTAAATGCCCAACTAATTCTAATAAATATTGTTTATGTAAACCAATGGAGCTGATAACTCATTGGTAGGGTTACGTGACCCGACAGATAAACAATGGATTAAGGTACAACCATTCTAATTAAAACGGTTGACTTAATTGAGATAAGAACTGAGATAAGATTGAGATAAGGTTTGAGATAAGATACAACCATTCTATTAAAGGATGGTTTGTATTCTAAGACTGAGATAAGTTACAACCAATCCCTTCCAGGAACGGTTTGTATATTGAGATTAAGTTAAGATTAAGATTAAGTAAGTTGCAACCATTCCTCATTAAAGGATGGTTTGTAATATTAAGATTAAGATAAGCTACATCCACTCCTCTTTAAAGGATGGTTGTTTCTAAGATTAAGATAAGACTAATTGAGGTGGATAAGGATGGACTAAGTTTAAGAGGACATTACTTAAAGAGTTAAATAACTAACTCTCTAATTAAGGGAACGCATTTAAGTCGTTCATTGTGTGTGAACTTTGATTGTTCATATCTGAGTTGTTGTTTACTGCACTTTCTATTATGTTGTGCATCTAATCAACCTCCATGCTATCGACAATTAGTCGTCGTAGCCACGTTAGCTTGGGGGCCATGAGAGGATCGTACCAGCATTCGTGCTGACCCCCTCGGGGGCTTCTTTTACTACACAGGTGAACATCAGGAGGCGGCCGTCGCGAGAGTAAGAAGGAGTGCAAGTGTTAAGGATTAAGTATGACCTACGAGTTGTGCCTGTACACTCGTATGGCAATTGAGTTAGTAAGATGTATAGGTTGTGAGTGGATTGTAAGAAGGTTATGTAAATGGTTAAGGTTGTTAGACTAATGTTCGGTATATTCTGTAGTCAGACCGTGGCAAGTCCTGGATTGTAAAGAATTCCGCTGCGACATGTTTATATATATACTGTTAAGTTGCGAGACCACATTTGGATTGAGTTGGGGTGTTACAGCGTGTAACACCAACGAATTAAGTTATTTAATGAGGTGTGTATTCCGCTGCAGATTGTTATGTGTTTGTTTTGGATGGGGTGTTACAATATTTGATGAATTATGCTTAGTTAGGTAGTGTATTCTTTGACTAGTTAATGAGGCAATCAATCCCCTCTTTACAGATCAAAATCGGCAGTCACCATGCTAGAACATGGGCTGTTTTGTTTGTACACTTGCAACTTGTATAATTTGGAATCTAGATCTACTTTTAGCATATTCAATTTCCATAACTTTTTCCCTAACTTATCCTTGTTGTTTTGTTGAAGGAAAATCGGTAATGTAAGGCTTCATTGACTGAATTTATTTGACACATTATCATATAGCACATGCTAGATGAGTCACCATTCCATAAGGCATTTTTCTTGCTAAAATCTTAGTCAAATTCACTCTAAATGGCGCCTACTATGGAGGTCAAATGGGGTCGATTTTTAATTTGATTTTTGTTACACTATATTGTACTAAGAGCATACTAATATGTGTAATAGGTTCCAGCATTTATTTGGTACATTTATACTACGGTAAAAGACGAATGTTTTAAGGTAAAATGCTGATTTTAGGTACCTTTTTGATGATAAAATCGCCCCCACTTGTACTATGAATTTAGTACTGGCATTAATTGATTTAGATACTCAATTTATCCCCTTTTAATATTATCAACTCGTGGCTCCTCAAAAACTTCAAGGTAATTGCGTAGAACGCGTTTTTGTGACACCCGAACGTGCATTTTCGTGCTTTACGGATATTCTGGAAATTAAGTAGTCACTATGAGTTCCAAGTGTTTATAAACATTGTTTATAGTCAATAATAATATGTTAATGTGTTACATTGAGTTATATGGGGTTATATCAACTCAATCACAACTCCCGAGCTAACCGGGGCAAAAAGGAGCGTTAAGAAATTCGTCCGAGCACTTTATTTATTTTTGAGGAATTGGCTCGAGCATTCGCTTTATAATGTTGAATAATGATTTTATGAACTCTAAGAATAATTTATATAGGACTTTGTGCCACCTCGGCACCCCTCCGGGGCATTCCCGGGGGTTTATGGGACCTCCATAAGGCATCTCCTAGCACTTTGCGTTTAACTGAGAATTTAGCATGGGGACTTCATCTTATATAACTTATAGAGTGTTATGGTGCATTTGGAATGAAGTTTAATTCTTTACTTCATCCTATAAAGTATTTCCGGGACTTTCAGGCCTTAAGGGCCTTTAAGGGAACTCCCGAGCATTTTGTATTTTCACATAGTTTTAGACGAGGTCCTGTGTTCTAAGGGTCATATAATGATCCTTGATTAACTTTACATGAAGTTTATAGCTTATATAACTTGTTTAACTTTAGGTCGGGCTTTAATGCACGTTTCTGACATTAAGGAGTTTAGGTGTGTTTTAACGCCTAAATGTTTATATACCTCCTTTTGGGTTTAATAATCCCCTAAATAATACTTATTTATCATTATTTAATTATTTGAATGTTAGGGGTATTTCAATCTACCCCATTCAAAAGGACTTCGCCCGAAGTCTCATATTTAAGTTCAAATGGTTGTGGGGAATCAAGTTCCACTAAGCATCCACAACTCAATTCTATTTTAGGGATCAAGTCCCAAGTTTCACTACTTTTCAGTTCGTAGTATATATTCAATCATAACATACAGTGTAATGAGCATGAAAGGTCATCTCCAAAAATAACTTTAGTGCAGTGCAACGTAGTGCACGTAATTCATTCATAGTAGTGTAGCACAGTACAGATCATGCAAACACGGAGTCATTCCAATATAGTGTAACGTAGTACACATAATCACGTAGTAACAAAGTAGCTTCAATATAGTGTAACGTAGTACACATAATCACGTAGTAACAAAGTAGCTTCAATATAGTGTAACGTAGTACACATAATCCATTCATGCCAGTGTAACGTAGTACACATCATCAAGTAAGAGTTCATAGAATCACAAAGTCATACTTGTAAACATACAAATCACAGTGCAACAGTACAACGGAAGTGTACTTCCATGCTAAAAATGCTAAAACGCAGTAGGCTCTCCCCTCTTAAAAGAGGGGTATGCCCACGTACCCTAGACTAGTATAGCTAGTCAGTATATAGTGAAGGAATCTACACTCTTATTTTGGACTTATGATTAGTTTAAAAAGATAGCCTCTCGGCTGTAAGACTTTTATTTTGGTTAAGATACGTGAAATTCGTTGTGTATTCCCCTTGGACTCAGTAGATAATTCTAACTGATGGGACCACCACGCTTCTGCTGCGCAAGCCTGATTATATAATGTCTAATCAGTCTGGAATAGTCTTAAATGTGCTTCGTAGGTGGTATGTTTAAGTTTGTTTATGTACTTATGTATGGTTGATGAGTTTTGTTCATCATTTCCTTCGTTTGGTTATCATTGTTGATCTTGTCTGGACTTCTGTCCGCTTACGGGGTATTGCCCCTAAAAATCTGTGTATTCTCTGACATGCTCTATTTGCATTATTATGCTTTTATATTTGAATCCCGTATGTATGGGTGAAGGTGATCTTCCATCTTGTTTGTTGCCAAAATATCTCGTGGCTTGTTTTAAACTGTCGTGTCAACCATAAGGCCTATGGATTATGATTCATATACGTGTGTGACACACTTCCAGTTTCTTCCTTGTCTCTACGTGGCATATATTGTAGTATAGTTCGCCCGTGATTTTGATTCTCCAACTTTGAATTCCTCTCGAGTTTCGCTCGCCTGTATACTTATTTCTGTTGGCTGCTGATGACGGTCTCTGTAACGCCCCTATTTAACGTATTTACAGCGGAATTAAAATACTAAGGCGATTACAAACCATCGGGTTCCAAACACCCGGTACCAACCTCACCAATTACAACCATTACAATTATCTAAGTTACGGTCTGAACTCAAGAAAACAACGTAAACAAAACTGAACGTAAAATAGAATAACTCTCCACAATTCCTAATTCCCATCCCAATCACTCATGCTCTTCGTGGCCACCTGTGTACACAATTTGTACTTGCAAGATGAAACCAAGCAGCCCACCCCGGGAGGGGTGAGTCAGTTCCCTGGAATGGAACTAGTACAATTCTCCAAAACAATATTTAAAACATAACTCTTCAAAATAAAGAGTAACTTGAAATCAAACTCTTGAAAGTAAAACAGGGAAACAAGGCACTTTAAATTCACCAAGTCAAAGATATCAAGTTAAGAATAAAGATAAATAATAGAAAGGTAAAGTTAGTTAATCCAAAAACCACACCATGAGTTAGTGAACATCCAATGCTCAAGTTGGAACCAATTCCAGTTGGAATTAGAGAGACCCAAGTAGTCACAAGGACTAGGAATGAAAGAAGATATCCAATAACCAACAACTCAAGAGTGGAATAAAACCAATTGGGAGAGATGGCCCCCACCGCCAGATAATAATGTCCATATGGACGAGGGATATACAACCCCCTGCTGTCAGATTTAAATGTCCTGGTGGACGAGGGATATACAGCCCCCTGCTGTCAAATATAAATGTCCTTGTGGACGAGGGATATACAGCCCCCTGCTGTTACCAATGAAGATGCGCGCACGTCACAACAAAAGACTCAGCTCATGGATGAAACAATATCCAGAGTCAAGGAAGAATTACCAAGATTGTCCCTTTTCATACTTCCATTTAACGCTGTAGCAGTTGTAGCACATCAGTCCTATAGAGTGTAGAAGCGTAAACCCTAGGCAGTTAATGTCTAATGAAACAACCAAACAGAAGGAACCAATAACCACGAAAGTTTCACATTCAGGGCTCAGTTAGTCACATCAAGCTGAGTTGGCCACACAACAGTTTCCTTTTGAAATTCCTTTAAACTCAGCTAGCGTTTTTCAAAAACGTCTCATAAGTCGGTCAGTAAAAGTATTGGAGTACGAGAAATCGTACCTGGATAACGCTGTAGCAGTTCTAGTCAACTTGTGCAAACAATCAATAGTACTCTGAAGAATATTAAAGGTAGTCTATCATCAATCACTTGTAGCCTACGTTAGGCTTAAATAAACTCCTCACTCTTATTTCTAAGTCTCAATTAAATGTTACGTAT
Source organism: Limonium bicolor (assembly GCA_023374045.1). Classification (NCBI taxonomy): domain Eukaryota; kingdom Viridiplantae; phylum Streptophyta; class Magnoliopsida; order Caryophyllales; family Plumbaginaceae; genus Limonium; species Limonium bicolor. The sequence continues at coordinate 113,073,915 of CM041776.1, forward strand.
AACCTTCAATTTATCTTAGAATGTCAATAATAACTCTTAAGCGCAATACCCTTACTCTTAGTTAAGAATAACGTCGTATCATGACCCATGATAGGTTTGTCTTAGAATACTATATTATTATCTCACAACGTAATGATTATTCATTCTTATCCACATCTACTAGCTAACCTATTATGATTAACTCTTCCCCTTAACTTAATTAAGATCTACAACATGTATATTGGAATCATAGTGTTGTAGATGCATTTCATTATAACTTAATTGATCTTAGAATTCAGAGACAACCACTAGACTCAATTATTTTATCTTTACTTTAGAATGACTTAATGTTATAACCATTTAATTATCTTGTCTTAAGATGTTCAATTACTTTTCATCCTGAAACAACTATATTTTAATTAACTCAAACCCTTCCAACTCTTACACTTAGTATTCGCAAAGTATATTATTCGCTTAATTATTACCTATATAATAAGGTGTTTTAAGATAACCCTTTTTATGTATCCTTACTTACATTTAAATTTCCTAAATATTAATTTTTTACACACATCGTCTCTATAGATTATGTATAATCCTTTTGTACTAAATTTTAATAAACTTATGTCTTAAATACATTCTATATTATTTACAAAACCAAAGGTTTTAAAGGAATAACTTAATAAATTAATTCCCTTTACTATGTTTTAGGTTAAGTATTATGTCTTAACCTAAGGTGAAAATTTATCTAAGAATTAAATCCCCACTCATAAGTGAAATTGACAATTATTTAATAAGATAACCTATTATGAAAAGTTCTCGTATTTTATATTCCAACAACATATTAATATTTATAGTGTCGTAAAGTAGATCAATATAATATCTTATGTAACTTAGTTCCATCCGATTAAGGTTCAAAAGTTTTAAATATCTACTTTCCATTTACAACTCTTTTATAAGTTCTACCACTAAATACATCACTTAATTATAATCTCCCATTTTGAATATTGGTAATAAATGTATTTTATATGGCTTATCTAATTTTTAAGAACTTAAGGATTTTTATTTAGATTGATTTCCTAATCATAGTTTCATATCATAATCCTTTTAATGATTATATCTTAAGACATTAGGTTATTGTTCAAAACTATAAATGTTAAGAAATGATTAAATCCAGTCTTATTAATCCACTTCACATTTAGATGCAAAAATATTTCATTTATTTTATTATTAATTAAATCCTAAGTCTTAACTTATTTATTACTTAACCCAATTACAAATTTACATTCTTGTCATTGACAAATAATTATATATGTATTTAATTATGATTTATTTAAATCCTAGAAATTCGAAGGTAACTCAAAACTCAATTTCATAACCCCAATTTAATACCACCTCATATTCTCTTTCATTAGTATTATGTAGAGGTCTAGTTGAACTTATTTATTCCTTCGTATTATATTTTCTATAAGGTATTTCATTTCTTTTATTTATGTTTAATGTATATATATATATATATATATACTAGGATTTATTCAAAACATCCTTTGTAGTTTTATTGTATTTAATTATCTCTATTAACTTTTACACAAATCCACATCCAATATATGGTTTATAAAATAAACTATTTTCTTTTATTTATTTACTATATATATATATATATATGCATGTACATGTATTAGAATTTATTTAAGTCATCCTTTATGTAGCGGATTGTATTTAAATTATCTGTATTAACTTCAACATATATATGCATTCCATATATGTTTTATAAAGTATTGCTTCTGTAAATTCTAGAATATTAGCTTCTATAGTATTTAGCTAATATAAGTGTTGATTTATTTAGCTCCTTGTTTTAACCTAAGTTACTATTTTATTCCTTTTATATATGTATTTATATATATATTTCCTTAGTTTTAATTAAGAAATGTTAACTTCCATATTATATAATAAATAAAATGTAGATTAGTTTAGTTCCTTGATTTAACATCATTTTTTATTTTATTTCTCTCATATAAGTATATATAAATATATATATATATATGTAAACAATTTTTACTTCACTTCAAAGTTAATTCCCAAAATATTTATAAACATACTGTTACTAGATGCTAATTTAGTCTTCTCATATTTTTCCCAACCTAAAAAGTTTATTAGTAAACTATACTTTAATTTCTGTTACATTAAAAACCTTATATTATAAGATAACTTACGAAAAACCTTATAAATACAATTTTTAAACCCATTTCCTCATGTCCAAAATTCCCCAAATTAAATATTTAGTAACTATAACATTTTAGACATATTATAAAATTTTTATTTCATAAGAATATCTTTTTAAATTATCCAAATAATACCATAATACTCATAACTTGCAAAAATCATAACTTACGTTTAAAAACTCAAAACCGATTTTAATTTACATCATAATAAACTACATTTTATAAGGAATCTACGGTTAAAATTTCAAGTCAAAATACATTCAGAAAGGTCATCAAATAAATTCGACAAGTTAGGGTTTAATTCTGGAATTATTACAAAACTTAAACATTTAAAAACTTCTACGTTTTAATCGCGGCCGTTCGTTTCTCTTAACTCCGATCGGACGGCCACTGAAACTCGAGTTCTTCATCGAACTCAGCCGACGACCCGAGTACTAAATCGGTGATTTCTCTCAACTCACAGAACTGATTTTGATGATTTTTGTCTCATTGAATCCGAAATTTAATTGCGGTTCTATTGGTACCAATTTCGCTAGCTATCGTGCAGCGCACTAGGATTTCGATTCTGGGTAACTCGGTTTAGGGTTTGTGTCTGTTTTAATTTTCAATTTGACAAATTCTTCCAATATAGTACGCAATAGACTAAATTGATACGTGGGTTTGGTCGACAATGAAAAATTGATTAGCAACATCGGAAGAATTGGAAGGAAAGCTCACCGGAATTGCAACAACGGGGGAAATCGAATTCGATGTTCTGGAAAAATTTGAACTTTACGAGTTGTCGAGGATCGGTCTTTGCAGCTCTATAATTTACAGCACAAATCAAGTTAGGCCATGTTATTGGGCTCCATCGAAAGAGGAGATGTAGCTCTACGGATTGATAACAAGAACTAAACCCAATTTGCAACACACAAGAAGCAATCTAAGCTGAAAGTCACGAGTTTATACCTTGCGGTTTCCTATGATTTTATGTGCTGATGAGTCGGGAACTTTAGGCGCCTCGTTCTCCCAAATGGTTATGAATCAGCCTTGGTCGTTAACATGAAAATTGTAGAGGGTTTGAGATCTTCAAAACAAGCTAAAGAACATGAAATTTGGCTGAGTAACAAAGAAGTTATGGCGAGACGAAGTTTACCTGAATTCAGTGATACCTGGAAATCTGGGTTTCGGTTTCGTAGGGTGGCTACTTTGGATCGATTTTCCGGTGGATGTAGGAAGAGTTAGGTTATGTGTGAGCTATGGTTGTAAAGAGGAGATTAAGGAGGAGAGAATGAAGAAGACGACACTGGAAAATTCGAACTGATGAGTGAGTAACCGTCACCAAGTTAGCAAACAGCTTATTGAAGTTAAAGTTACTTAGCGATTTTTGTGCTAAGTACCGGCGACCCGTGTGGTCTTGACACGTGGCACTTTTCAAAATTTTGGCTCTAAACTTCATTCTATCATGACATTGTCTAGGATGATCCGTTTTTGACGTTCTTTTTATCAATCTTCATAGTTTTCCATAAACTATTTATTGGTATAGGTTTCATGGGATGGTTTGTCCATTCTCAAAAAGTCAACCCTAGCAAGGCTTAAGAAACTTTAGGGTTTCTAGAATTTTATATTGACTTTTATACTTCAAATCACTACTCCAAATATTTATAAAATCTTTATAATATAATTGGAGTGTCTAGGAATTTTTCCAAGATTTATTGACTTATAAATCTTGTTATTAAATTCATAATACCATATAATAAATTAAATTAAATTGTATTATTATTTAGGATTCAATAAAAGAAATCCCCTAAATAATTTTTAAATAATACCATATAATAATTTGATGTTTAATAATATTATTAAGGGTTTTAATAAAATAAATCCCCTAAATTAATTTAGGGGTATTTCAGTAGATCCCCCTTAAAAGAAACTTCGACCCGAAGTTAGAATTAACTTAGTTACTCACACCACCCGCTTCAGTGTGCTGACAAACTTCCATACCAATTCTTTATTCCATATATTTCCATTTCCAAATTCCACGGGTTTTAAAAAAAGAAATCGCCTAAATTAATTTAGATTAATTTAGGGGTATTTCAGTAAATCCCCCTTAAAGAAACTTCATCCCGAAGTTTAAAATTATCTACCGACTACTCACACCTTTCAGGTGTGCGGGTAAACTAAGCACCAAGTTATATTACCAACTCTAAAATTCATATTAAATAATCAAACCACTCAAGGATATTCAACCAATAACAATTCCAATCATAATTTCCATTCCATCATTCCCCATCCTTAAATAAGGACCCATTCCACTCAAGGTCAACCATTAACCAAACCAAAATATCTCATAATTAGCATCCAGTTGATGCAAGACGTAAGTGTCATTAACCGCCACTCAGGATACATTATCCAACAAGGTTGTTTCAAAAACCAATCACAACAATATGCGTGGACCATGCTAAACTTCCAACCATTTAGTTTCTGTTTTCTTTAATTACTTGATGTTTATTTCAAACACCACATTCCAGAAATTCAACACCTTATTATCAAGCTTTGTTGTGACTCTAATTGCATTGTTGATTTTATCCATGAACGTTGTATATGTATGTATTTCTTGATTATTATGTGTCTGCATTTTTGTACACATGGTCTAACCATCATTCCAAAATTCAGTTGGTCACTCATGTTAAATATACTTTACGGGTTAATTGACTAGATAGTCAACATAGTATTTATTTCAATCATGGTCGTTTTATTGGACATAACCTTTTTGGTTTAGCACTCATCATTTAAAGTTTATTGTTGTTACTCATAATTTGCTTTATTTAAGACATTACGTGAAGTTTGAATTTTTACTTTTGGTTCATTATCTGATGCACAATATCACTCATTGTTATTCTGGCTTGATTGTAATTAAATCTTTTAGTGTTCCCAACACATTTTCCTAACTCACTTTGCCTCTCTATTGGCAAAAACAAAGTTTAGAATTCATCATTCATATAGTAGGTTAAGTTTTGAAAACGAAACATAGGTTATATTTATATATTACTAAAATAACATTTTAGTTCACTCTTTATTCATTTAGGTATTGAATGTAATAAGTATCAAAATCTTAAATTCTGTGATTTGGAAAGTATTAATTCATAAAAGAAAAATTCCATTATAATGTAATGTAATTATTCAATGCTATCTCTAGAAGCATTTTGTAACCTAAAGTCTCTTAGTTGTCATGGCTTGAAAATTCATGAACTTATTTAAAATAGTATCATACCGTATATAAAAAAAAATTCAATGCAATTAAATTTTTCATGAAACCTTTAACCGAATTTATAACCTAAGGTACGGAAATATGCCATTTATGTTATTTTAGCATATCAATTATATTAATCAAGCTATAAAGCAGGTGTAACATATTTGAGTAATTTAAAATAAATTCCATATCATATAATAATCGTAGATAGTCTTTTAAAATTATATTCAAAGGTTTATTAGCCAACCATACGTTAAAAATTCATATTACATACCATTTAAATTAGTTTCATGAGATTCCTTTATATATAAAAATATATATATTTTCTGTGACTTTTTCAGTTTAAATTGTTTTTTATAATCAACCATAGTATTTTAGACGGTCATTAAGTATTTACTTCATAAAATTTACTTATTATATACTTATATAATTTCCCACGAGGTAGAGTTTTAGAAAGTTCTTATTAATTAAAGTGTAGCTCCAAAAGCTGATTTCTTTATCTTAAAATTGTTTTTTCAAGGTAGGAACTCTATATATAAGTTTTTAAGTCAAATGAGTTAGTCTAGTGAAAACTCACTCACTCTTGATAATTATTTTTTTCTTAAGGTTTGTTCTATGTAAGTATTCCTCTGATCATTAAATCTTAGTACTCTCTTAGATAATTGTGGCTTTTCCTTAATATCACTCTTGGTGTGACTTCTAAAATTTTATATAGGTATAATGTTAGACTTCCAAATAAACCTGAATTCCCAATCTTTAAGTAACTCTTAATTTTCCACTAGATGCTCAATATTCTAAGTATTTAAGAATCAATGATATTTAGTTTAGTATTATTCTTTTCTTCACTCAGTCTTTAGGTAACTTCTTTTTAATGGTTTTTTTATTCAACAAGGGGTAGATGTTCTACCTTGCAATACCCAAATTTAAATCTTCTTCCTCCATATATTGGTATGTTCCACCACTTCCTCCAACATTCATATTGTTGTTGTAGGGTTATTCCTGGCTTCTCATAAAGTTTATGTGCCAACTAAATCAACCTTAACTCTGGTTTCAATATCATCACTCTTATGTTGTCACTCAACATGTAGGTATTTTTCACCAAGGATTTAACTCAATAAACTCTTCACATGTATGGATTTAATACTGGATCTTAAGCCATAAGTTTTGAATTGCCCATCGTGGCTAGTAATGAAATATGCCTAGCTCAAGATTTCAAGATGGTAACGTCTTACCACCAATCCTCCTCAAGTTCAACACAATGCACCACTTGCGTAGAAGATTATTTACGGTTAGATGACAAGGCTTGTCTAGCCCCTAAACTTCTAGAAGTGGGTGTGCACCCCCACTACTTTCGGCCTAGGAGTTCGTCGCACCAGGCACTTCCCGTGGTGTTCTTTCGGCCTAGGAGCCCTCCATTTGTATACTATTTTCAACCAAAGGTATTCTTTAAAGTTCTAGGAACATGTGTACTAGCTTTTAAATGATTGCATTTTTAGCAATGTATTCTCCATAAGTATGCTTTTGAAAAATAGCTTAATATTTGATTTATCTCAACCAAAATCTTATCGTACTTAATATACGATGTTCCAAACTTAAATTTTTTACATTTTACTGTAGTTTAATGTTTGAACGGTATAACAACCCATCACACTCAACAGACATTCATAAAAGAAAAGTGTGTAAAGGAATCATTCACAATTCCAAGAAGGGTTAGGAGTCATGCCTTACTGGAGTCCTCACTTCCCAATTCTACCCCAATTCCCCAGTTTTATTTGCACCTATATTCTAAGTATTTCACTCGGCTTGTTTCCTCGGGTTTAGAGCGTAACTACGCTCTGATACCAATTTCTGTAACACCCCTATTTAACGTATTTACAGCGGAATTAAAATACTAAGGCGATTACAGACCATCGGGTTCCAAACACCTGGTACCAACCTCACCAATTACAACCATTACAATTATCTAAGTTACGGTCTGAACTCAAGAAAACAATGTAAACAAAACTGAAGGTAAAACAGAATAACTCTCCACAATTCCTAATTCCTAATTCCCATCCCAATCACTCATGCTCTTCGTGGCCACCTGTATACACAATTTGTACCTGCAAGATGAAACCAAGCAGCCCACCCCCGGGAGGGGTGAGTCAGTTCCCTGGAATGGAACTGGTACAATTCTCCAAAACATTATTTAAAACATAACTCTTCAAAATAAAGAGTAACTTGAAATCAAACTCTTGAAAGTAAAATAGGGAAGAAAGGCACTTTAAATTCACCAAGTCAAAGATAACAAGTTAAGGATAGAGATAAATAATAGAAAGGTAAAGTTCGTCAACCCAAAAACCACACCATGAGTTAGTGAACATCTAATGCTCAAGTTAGAACCAATTCCAGTTAGGAGTAGAGAGACCCAAGTAGTCACAAGGACTAGGAATGAGAGAAGATATCCAAGAACCAACTACTCAAGAGTGGAATAAAACCAATTGGGAGAGATGGCCCCCACCGCCAGATAATAATGTCCATATGGACAAGGGATATACAACCCCCTACTGTCAGATTTAAATGTCCTGGTGGACGAGGGATATACAACCCCATGGTGTCAAATATAAATGTCCTTGTGGACGAGGGATATACAGCCCCCTGCTGTTACCAATGAAGACACGCGCACATCACAACAAAAGACTCAGCTCATGGATTAAACAATATCCAGAGTCAAGGAAGAATTACCAAGATTGTCCCTTTCTATACTTCTACTAGATCACTAACTACACCAGAGCAATACCAAAACACTCAGTCCTACAGAGTGCAGAAGCGTAAACCCTAGGCAGTTAATGTCTAATGAAACAACCAAACAGAAGGAACCAATAGCCACGAAAGTTTCACATTCAAGGCTCAGTTAGTCACATCAAGCTGAGTTAGCCACACAACAGTTTCCTTTTGAAATTCCTTTAAACTCAGTTAGCGTTTTTCGAAAACGTCTCATAAGTCGGTCAGTAAATGTAACACCCTGGATTTTTACCTCAAAACATAGCTTATGAAAATACAAATCTAACGGCGCAACCGACATTAAAAACGGGCTTCAAACGAGTCCCAAAAAGGGCAAAACAGAGTTGGTCCGAACTTGTGTCCGAACATGGTAAGTTCGGACACAAGCCGAAGCGAAATAGACTGCGGAAAACCAAACGTCCGAACTTGTGTCCGGACTTCGATGTTCGGACACAAGTCGAGTTTAAAAACTTCAGAAAAAATTCTTACGTGGTCCGAACATTGGTCCGCACTTGCAAGTTCGGACATAGGTCGAGACTTGCAAGCTAAACCCGTCCTCCCATGCAGTCCGAACATATAAGTTCGGACAGATGTCCGGACACAGCCAAACGATGAAAAACCTTGAAACTTTCGGGGCCTGTCCGAACATTGATGTCCGGACGGACGTTCGGACAGGTCCTTAAGTGTAGCTTTTAAAATGTAAACAAAAACCAAAAACCATTAGAAACTCTCATGTAAAACCCAATAACAACATGAGGAACTCTTGAACAGATAAAATCATCATTAAATACTCAATACAAAGCCCAAACTCCAATAAAACTAATTCATAAATGCCAATAAATTCATTTAACCAAAACTCAAATGAACATAACCTTTAACTCAGCAGCAGATCTCAAAACGTCCAGGGCATTACCGCCACACCCAATTCCCATGGGTGCTCAGGCTAATGAACTAATTAACACTTAAAGACAAAAGTTAACTTTCAAGTCACGCAGAAGCAAAATAAACATTTACTGCATAAAACCTTGAGAACATAACAACATCTCTTAATCACTGAAATTCAAAACATCGCCTTAATTATTCGTAGTCCCTAACTATGTGATTCGCTGTCCCGATCCCCACAATTAGTCATCCATACCTGCGATCATAAAACATAGACAAAACACAGAAAGGATCACACAAATCAGAAAAACTGAGTAAATTCCACCTCAACCTGTAAAATACATTTAAAACTCATTTGCCTTCAATAAACAGATGAGAAGGTTTTACTGAACAGTTGATGAATTTCCAGAAAACATAACAATACCGAAACCACAGTAGGGAGCTTTCAACAGGTGATAACCACAATTCCGAACACAGGGTCACCTATGGGACCCCAAACAACAATTCCAGGACAGTCACCTATGGGACCGTCAAACAACCACCTCACCCTAAGTCCTTAAGTGTGCACACCCCCTATGAAACATCAGTAACATAGAGTAGATCATAGAGCTTAACTGCAACAATGTGTGCAGCGCAAATAACAACAACCATGGGGAGCACCTATGGGCTCCCAAACAATAGAATACAACCTGTGAAAGACTCCCAAAATACAAAACCTAAATCCACAGCACAATCCAATTCCTCAATTCCAAATCGTGGGAACAATTCCCAATCTCCAAAATACAATCGACATAAAAGCACAACGAAACCCTTTTCCAATATTTTGTAAAACAACAGTCAAATTCATTGAGAATAGAATTTACCTGGAACATCCAAATCCCTCAAGAGCCCAACCACTCCGGACTAATGATAGCACTCGTCGATGTAATCGGCGTCTAGATAACCAAAATTAGCAATCAGAATTCATCGTGCAACGAGTAGATAACTAAACAACTAAGTAGAATACATTACCCGACAATCTACCAACTGGACACTAGGGAATAATCAGACCTCGACGGCACTAGCGAGAAATCACCAAGGGTTTGAAAAGAAAGAGCGTGAAAAACAATGAGCAGAGAGTAAATGCAAGAGCGGCGTATTGAGGATGGAGAATAATGAAGAGAAATCAACCCTTAAATAGAAATACTTGTATAATAAAAAGAGAATAACTAATTAAAGATATATGCTAAAAGGAAATACAAATAAAATAATTATGAAAGAATTCTGACTCTCGTAATTAAAATATTTCCAAAAGATAGATCTCGTTAAATTATGAAGATCAGTAAAAGAAAATTGGTGAAGTAATTCAGGAAAGAATAAATCAGAACGAGAAACAAAATCAAGAAGTCAATTAATAAACATTTATTTAAAAAGAAATAATTTAGAAAAGAAGAGAGATGTTTGTAAATAATTTAAAGGTTTAACAAAGGAAAAGAACAACCTGTTAAAAGAATAAAAGAAAACACCAGTAATATATTTACTAAGAGAAGAATAAGGAGAGTTATCAGAATAATATTTTGAGTAGTCAAATAGAATTTGAACTCTTAAAATCAAATAACCACAAGAGAAAGCCAAATTGAATTCGAACTCTGAATACTTAAAATAAGTTGGAAAGAATACTCTGGAATAGTAATTTAAAGTTTAATTAACTTAGAGAAATCAGGAGAGATAAATAATACCATATCATATAGCATTCGAAATATAATTAAATCCATTAAGGCAAAACGTTACCAATATTCAGAAACACTTTAAGTAGAAAGATTAATTCCCTGGGCCACCTTAACTAACCTCAGACATGCTACCCATACCATATACTATATTATTCCTAGCTTGGAATTTTCTGGGTATTTCATCTCATCCCCCTTAAAAGAAAGCTTCGCCCTCGAAGCTAAAACTTGTCCATAAGGCGAAAAACTGCTAAACGAATTACTGACTTGAGCGGTTACCTGATCGAAGAGCTGTGGGTACCTCTTCCTCATTTCCTCCTCTACCACCCATGTAGCCTCTTCGGTACCATGATTAGACCATAAGACCTTGACCATACGGATGGACTTTGATCATGTCTCCCTGGTCTTAGTGTCCATTACTCTGATGGGATACTCCTCAAAGGATAGATTCTGCTCTAGCTCCAAGACCTCTGGCTGCAACACATGCGAAGGGTCAGGAACATACCGCTTCAGCTGGGACACATGGAAAACGTTGTGAACCTTCTCCAGCTCACAAGGAAGCGCTAGTCGGTATGCCACCTCTCCAACCCTCTCTAAGATCTCATAGGGTCCAACGAATTTGGGACTGAGCTTCCCTTTCTTCCCAAACCTGGTCACCCCTCTCACCGGAGATACTTTCAAGAAAACTCTGTCTCCCACCTCGAACTCAACTAGTCTGCGCTTGAGATCGGCATAGGACTTCTGCCTGTCCTGGGCTGCCTTCATCGGTATCTGGATCATCCGGACTTGCTCCATAGTCTCTTCAATAAACTGAGGTCCCAAAACAACAGTCTCACTAATGTCACTCCAACATAATGGCGTCCTACACTTCCTCCCATACAAAGCTTCATAAGGAGCCATCTTGATGCTGGTGTGGTAACTGTTGTTATACGAAAACTCTATCAGATGTAGCATATCAGGCCACGAACCCTGGAAGTCCATCACACATGCTCGAAGCATGTCCTCCAAGGTCTGGATGGTTCTCTCTGTCTGACCATCAGTGGCTGGATGAAACGCAGTGCTCAACTTCAACTTGGTGCCCATCGCCTTCTGAAATTGCTGCCAGAAATGGGCTAAGAACCTCGAGTCTCTATCTGAAATGATGGTCTCAAGTACTCCATGATATCGCACCACATTTCTAATGTAAGCATCCACCAACTGGCTCATGGACCACGTCTTCCTCATGGGTATTAACCGTGCAGACTTAGTAAGTCGGTCCACTATCACCCAAATCTGATTGACTCCTCCCTTCGTCGGTGGTAAACCCATCACGAAGTCCATGGAAATGGAGTCCCACTTCCACTTTGGGACCTCTAACGGCTGTAATAAACCTCCCATCCTCTTGTGCTCGAATTTGACCTTCTGACAGGTAAGGCACTTCGACACAAACTCTACAACTTCCCTCTTCATCTTGGGCCACCAAAACATCTTCTTTAGGTCCTTATACAACTTATCACCGCCAGGATGAACTGAGTAAGGAGTATTATGAGCCTCCCTCATCAGTCTCTCCTTTACCTCCACGCACCCCTGAGGTACACACCATCAACCTCTAAACCTCAAACTGCCGTCACTTTGGGTCTCGAACCCCTCAGTTTTCCCTTCCTTCATCTTTTCCCTGATGCGCTCCAACTTCGCATCACCAGGCTGTCCTTTGAGTATCTCCCCATAGATGTCGGAAGAGATACTCATGTCGTACAACATCACCTCACGCTCTACTCCTCCCGCCTCCATCACCTCCAAATTCAGCTTCTCAAAATCACAGAACTAACTCGTCTGAAGAACCCACATCGATTCACAGAATGGGCTTTTCTTCTATCTCAACTCAGAGCATCGGCCACTAGGTTAGACTTCCCCTCATGATATAAATCTCTAGATCATAATCTTTGATCAGCTCCAACTCCTCTCTCTGCCTCATGTTTAGTTCCTTCTGAGTGAAGATGTACTTGAGGCTTTTATGGTCGGTGTAGATCTTACAGGAAACACTGTACAAATAGTGCCTCCAAATCTTCAGGGCGAAGACTACTGCTGTAAGCTCTAGGTCGTGCATCGGGTATCTGGTCTTGTACTCCTTTAGCTGTCTCGATGCGTAGGCTATGACTTTCCCATGCTGCATCAAGACACATCCCAAGCCATACTTGGAAGCATCACTGAAAACCTCAAATCCGTCTGTCCCCGAAGGCAAGGTCAATACTGGGGCTGTGGTCAACCTTTCCTTTAATGTTTGAAACGCCTTCTCACAGTCATCATCCCACTGAAACTTAGTTACCTTCTTCATGAGGTTTGTAAGGGGTCTAGCTATCTTTGAGAAATCCTTCACGAATCTTCTGTAGTACCCCACTAGACCCAAGAAGCTACGAACCTTTATCAGATTGCTCAGTCTTGGCCACTCTTTCACTGCTTGGATCTTGGCCGGATCCACTGAGATTACTTCCTTGGTGACGATGTGGCCTAGGAATGCCACTCGATCCAACCAAAAGTCACACATAGTTAGCTTGGCGTAAAGCTGCTACTCTCTCAAAGTCTGCAAGACTGATCTCAGGTGCTCCTCGTGATCTTCCTCATCCCTGGAGTAGATGAGGATGTCGTCTATAAATACCACCACGAACCGGTCAAAATAGGGATTAAAGATCCGGTTCATGAGGTCCATGAAGACTACCGGCGCATTCGTCAATCCAAAGGGCGTCACCAGAAACTCAAAATGCCCATATCTGGTCCTGAAAGCAGTCTTCGGGATATCCTTCTCTGCAACACGTAGCTGGTGGTACCCCGACCTCAGGTCTATCTTGGAGAAGACTCCTGCACCCTGAAGCTGGTCGAAGAGGTCGTCGATTCTGGGCAAGGGATACCGGTTCTTCACAGTGATCTGGTTCAGCTCCCGATAGTCTATGCACAGCCTCATGCTCTCATCCTTCTTCTTCACGAACAAGACAGGAGCTCCCCGCGGTGATACACTCAGGTGAATGTATCCCTTCTCCAGTAACTCCTCCAATTGGACTTTCAGTTCCTTCAACTATGATGACGCCATACGATATGGGACAATGGAGATAGGCGCTGCTCCTGGCACAAGGTCGACGCTGAACTCCACCTCTCTGTCTGGCGGCATACCAGGAATCTCATCTGGAAAGACGTCAGGGAACTCATTCACCACCCGAATCTCTTCTAATGGGCTCGGCGCTCGGCTCAGATCCTGGACATGGCAAAGGTATGCCTGTTGTCCCTTCTTCACTTGGGAGAGAATTGACATAGCTGAAACTATCTTTACTCCCGGTTTCTTCTCCACGCTACTGTAGGAGACTCTTCCGCCCGCTGGCCCTCTCAGGATGATCTTCTGCTCTCCACAATCGATCTTCCCCTTATACTTGCTTAGCCAGTCCATCCCCAAAATGATATCAAAGTCGGGGAGGACGAACTGGATCAGGTCAGCTACAAAAGTTTCCCCCTTAATGTCTACCCCCATATCCTTCAATACATGATTACAAGAGATGACCCGCCCCGAGGGTATAGATACTGCTATGGTAGAAGTCTTACAAGTTTCTAGACCTAGTTTCTTAACAAATTTCTCAGAAATGAAAGCATATGAAGCTCCAGTATCGAACAAAACACGGGCAGAAGTACCATGAACAGAAAAGGTACCTGCTAACACCTCGGCTTCGGCCTCCGCCTCGGCCCAGCTCATAACATTGATCCTCCCAGGAGCTCTACTGTTGTCTCGGTTCTCCCTTGGACCTCGGTTTCCCCCGTTTCCACCCCCGCCATTGCCACGCTGGGGCGCATCCCCTCGCTGACTCTGGCCCTGGTGCTGATCTCTACCTTGAGACTGGGGGTCTACTGGTCTGTAGGTCCGATCTCCGCCATTTTCCTTCTACTGGATGCCTCCCTAGGGATCCTGGAAGCACTCAAAAGCTCTGTGGCCCTTCTTACCACACCGGAAGCACGCCACCAGGTTTCCTTCATAGTCCTTCCCCGGGTGATCCTTGTGGCATCTCCTGTAGTGGAAGTGCCTGCTACGCCCGTACTCTACTCTCTGAGCCTGCCCCTGGGGCCTGTCATTCCGCCTCTGATCATTCCTCTGGTTCACATCGAACCTCCTCCCATCACCTGAGTTAGGCCTCCATCTCTTGTCCTGTTGGGGCCTCTGATGTCGGTCGTCTCGACTCCGGGATTCTTCCCCGTCCTCCATCTTCCTCTTCTGGCCCGCTGTACCTCCCTCCTTTTCTGCTGCACCCTAAACAGGTTAGCAACCTTTCTATATGCGTCCTAGAGGGTGGGTATCGGCAACACGCTCAAAGCCTCCTGGAGACTCCAGTTGAGTCCCCCCACAAATCTCTGCACCTTCGACGCCTCGTCCGGGACCATCGTCGGCGCAAACCTCGCCAGCTCTAGGAACTTGGTGTGATACTCTTTCACACTCCGGGCCTGTTGTTTGAGCTTAGAGAACTCCAGGTATTTCTACATCCGGACATGCTCAGGGTAGAATCGCCTTCGCATGGCCACCTTCAGTGCCTCCCATCCAAAGTCAGGTCCCGCCAGAAGAGCATCCTTGTTGGCAGACCACCAGATGTCAACCTCGCTCTTGAAGTAATAAACGGCAGTGTTGACTCTCCTATCAGCAGGGCAGTTGACCGCCTCAAAGATCTTATCAAACTCACGCAGCCAATCCTCCAGCAGTACTGGGTCCTCCTCCCCCTTGAATGGAGTCGGCTTCAAGTGGGCAATCCTCTTCGTGTAGTCCTATGGCACATTGTCTCGCTGAGCCTGTCGCTGCACGATCTGGCCCAAGTTCAAGGCAAGCTTCTGAAGCTGTCTCATCGGGTCGTTGGCTGCCATGATAGTCCTTCTACTTTGACTTCTGGTGTTGTAGGAGAAATTCAATCGGTCTGCCAGTCTACCGTACTCAAAGTGGACTCCTGTTTATGAGTCAAAAATTTCAAGGCTCTTAAATCCCCCATAACAATCCCCTTCTAGTTATACTACAATCTCACTACCCCAATCCACGGGTAGATAATTCAGATATAACATATATACAGTACGTACAATACCATTCACACAAATGAGTAACTAATACACAATAATCCTTGTATAATCTTCAAGCATCACACCAGGAGGTCCAATATAACTCAACAGCCCACAAAATAACACATAATCCATCATAACTTCCCCAAACGGCTTATCCCCAAATTTTTAATCCGGTTTACTCAAGTTTTATCTTACTTACCAAACACAGCTCGAATACCACCTTGTAACACCCTGTATTTTTACCTCAAAACATATCATATGAAAATACAAATCTAACGGCGCAAACGGCATTAAAAATGGGCATCAAACGAGTCCCAAAAAGGACAAAACAGAGTTAGTCCGAACTTGTGTCCGGACATGGTAAGTTCGGACACAAGCCGAAGCGAAATAGACTGCGGAAAACCAAACGTCCGAACTTGTGTCCGGACTTTGAAGTTCAGACACAAGTCGAGTTTCAAAACTTCAGAAAAAATTCTTACGTGGTCCGAACATTGGTCCGAACTTGCAAGTTCAGACATAGGTCGAGACTTGCAAGCTAAACCCGTCCTCGCATGCTGTCCGAACATATAAGTTCGGACAGATGTCCGGACACAGCCAAACGATGAAAAACCTTGAAACTTTTGGGGCCTGTCCGAACATTGATGTCCGGATGGACGCTCGGACAGGTCCTTAAGTGTAGCTTTTAAAATGTAAACAGAAACCAAAAACCATTAGAAACTCTTATGTAAAACCCAATAACAACATGAGGAACTCTTGAACAGATAAAATCATCATTAAATACTCAATACAAAGCCCAAACTCCAATAAAACTAATTCATAAATGCCAATAAATTCATTTAACCAAAACTCAAATGAACATAACCTTTAACTCAGCAGCGGATCTCAAAACGTCCAGGGCATTACCGCCACACCCAATTCCTATGGGTGCTCAGGCTAATGAAATAATTAACACTTAAAGACAAAAGTTAACTTTCAAGTCACGCGGAAGCAAAATAAACATTTACTGCATAAAACCTTGAGAACATAACAACATCTCTTAATCACTGAAATTCAAAACATCGCCTTAATTATTCGCAGTCCCTAACTATGTGATTCACTGTCCCGTTCCCCATAATTAGACATCCATACCTGCGATCATAAAGCATAGACAAAACACAGAAAGGATCGCACAAATCAGAAAAACTGAGTAAATTCCACCTCAACCTGTAAAATACATTTTAGAACTCATTTGCCTTCAATAAAAAGATGAGAAGGTTTTATTGAACAGTTGATGAATTTCTAGAAAACATAACAATACCGAAACCACAGTAGGGAGCTTTCAACAGGTGATAACCACAATTCCGAACACGGGGTCACCTATGGGACCCTAAACAACAATTCCAGGACAGTCACCTATGGGACCGTCAAACAACCACCTCACCCTAAGTCCTTAAGTGTGCACACCCCCTATGAAACAGCAGTAACATAAAGTAGATCATAGAGCTTAACTGCAACATTGTGTGCAGCGCAAATAACAGCAACCATGAGGAGCACCTATGGGCTCCCAAACAATAGAATACAACCTGTGAAAGACTCCCAAAATCCAAAACCAAAATCCACAGCACAATCCAATTCCTCAATTCCAAATCGTGGGAACAATTCCCAATCTCCAAAATACAATCGACATAAAAGCACAATGAAACCCTTTTCCAATATTTTGTAAAACAACAGTCAAATTCATTGAGCATAGAATTTACCTGGAACAACCAAATCCCTCAAGAGCCCAACCGCTCCAGACTAATGATAGCACTCGTCGATGTAATCGGCGTCTAGATAACCAAAATTAGCAATCATAATTCATCGAGCAACGAGTATATAACTAAACAACTAAGTAGAATACATTACCCGACAATCTACCAACTGGACACCAGGGAATAATCAGACCTCGACGGCACTAGCGAGAAATCATCAAGGGTTTGAAAAGAAAGAGCGTGAAAAACAATGAGCAGAGAGTAAACGCAAGAGTGGCGTATCGAGGATGGAGAATAATGAAGAGAAATCAACTCTTAAATAGAATTACTTGTATAATAAAAAGAGAATAACTAATTAAAGATATATGCTAAAAGGAAATACAAATAAAATAATTAAGAAAGAATTCTGACTCCCGGTAATTAAAATATTTCCAAAAGATAGATCTCGTTAAATTATGAAGATCAGTAAAAGAAAATTGGTGAAGTATTTCAGGAAAGAATAAATCAGAACAAGAAACAAAATCAAGAAGTCAATTAATACACATTTATTTGGAAACAAATAATTTACAAAGAGGAGAGATGTTTGTAAATAATTTAAAGGTTTAACAAAGTAAAAGAACAACCCGTTAAAAGTATAAAAGAAAACATCAGTAATATATTTACTGAGAGAAGAATAAGGAGAGTTATCAGAATAATATTTTGAATAGTCAAATAGAATTTGAACTCTTAAAATCAAATAACCACAAGAGAAAGCCAAATTGAATTCGAACTCTGAATACATAAAATAAGTTGGAAAGAATACTCTGGAATAGTAATTTGAAGTTTAATTAACTTAGAGAAATCAGGAGAGAGAAATAATACCATATCATATAGCATTCGAAATATAATTAAATCCATTAAGGCAAAACGTTACCAATATTCAGAAACACTTTAAGGAGAAAGATTAATTCCCTGGGCCACCTTAACTAACCTTAGACATGCTACCCATACCATATACTATATTATTCCTAGCTTGGAATTTTCTGGGTATTTCAGTAAAAGTATCGGAGTACGAGAAATCGTACCTGGATAACACTGTAGCAGTTCTAGTCAACTTGGGCCAACATTTAACAGTACTCTGAAGAATATTAATGGTAGTCTATCATCAATCACTTGTAGCCTACGTTAGGCTTAAATAAACTCCTCACTCTTATTTCTAAGTCTCAATTAAATGTTACGTATAACCTTCGACTTATCTTAGAATGTCAATAATAACTCTTAAGCTCAATACCCTTACTTTTAGTTTAGAATAACATCGTATCATGACCCATGATAGGTTTGTCTTAGAATACTATATTATTATCTCACAATGTAACGATTATTCATTCTTATCCACATCTACTAGCTAACCTATTATGATTAACTCTTCCCCTTAGCTTAATTAAGATCTACAACCTGTATATTGGAATCATAGTGTTGTAGATGCATTTCATTATAACTTAATTAATCTTAGAATTCAGAGACAACCACTAGACTCAATTATTTTATATTTACTTTAGAATGACTTAATATTATAACTGTAACGCCCCTACTACACACTTAACAATAATTGAAATCGCAGCGGAAATAACAACTAAACAATAACTAAACGGTTCGGTGCTACAACGCCGTTAACCACCCACGTGGTTAACAAGGCAGAATAAATACAAGTGTACCGGTCTGATGATCAGACTCCCGAGCATTAGGTACTAACATCCATACATATATACATTACCAACCATACCGAGTATTTACATTACGACATCACTGTAAGCTGTAAACTGTGAACTGCCACTGTAACTGTCAACAACCGCCACTGTCAAAGTTAGCGGTACCAAAATATAACGCCACGGGAGCACAGGCGCATCCCGGGCTCAACATCCAAAAATAACCAAAAGTACTTAAAACCTAAGATCTAAAGCCATTCCGCTTCTTTGATCCTCATCCTGCAATATAAATATGGAGCCCCCGAGGGGGTCAGCAACCCTTGGCTGGTATGGTTAACGCGCAGCCCATCGGCTACCGGGATACGCGCAACTATTTGTCATGATAACATGGCATTGATTTTAAACAACAACTATATATATATATATATATATACATAGCACAGCAAGGAATATTGCATAGCACAACAAAACACACAACATTACAAGAACGATTCCTTTTAGGAACGAACCAACATAGTTAGATCACTTGGAGAGCCTAGAGGATGTTGCCAAACTCATGCTAAGCTCGTTACATAACTCGTTACCGTCCTATTAGATTGAACAGATAAGTTAATCCCAAGGTGTGTCGGATATAATGATCCAAGCACACCGAACAAACATAGTATGCCCTGTGGCCCGACGTAAGTCAGTAAAATAGCCTTGGATAAGCTAAAGGGAAGGTTGAAAACCAAAATGGAAAACAACCATAACATACAAAGAGAATCGAACCGGTTATGATATCGACCTCCATACTCACACGCGTGGCTGGAACTACCGGACTCCTCACTCCCCAGTTAGCACTTGTTAGAAGTTCAACATCGAACTCAATAAACAAATCACATACAAGTGGTTCAGTCTTGTTAGACACACACAAGGGAAATGAGTCACACCTTGAAAACATGGTAATATTAACAAATGTAAACTCATTACATGACTTAAGTCTTACAAGGTCATAAACACACAGAAAAACAAACAACACACAAGCCGGTGTAAACCGGTAGGCAACAGGCTGCAAGAAAACCATACCTTGGTCCTTGCTTCGACTGGTTTCCACCGTTGGAGAATCCTATACACATTTAGTAACGTCGGTTAATTAACGCACTAGTTCGTTGTTAACTTATTACTTCACATAACTAGTTATTTTATTTCCGCACTTGTTATAACTTTTCACCCTTTTATTTGCCATTATAACTCACCCAACATGTCTTAGACAACCTCACAACATCATTACTAACTAATCACCATTTTTAGACTACGTTTTCTAACCTTAAACAACATTTTTAGTCAACACAGTGGCATGTCCGAACTTGTGTCCGAGCTTCCCAAGTTCGGATGCAAGTCGAGACTCAAAGGGTGAAGCCAGACGTATGTCCGAACTTGTGTCCGAGCTTCCTAAGTTCGGACATAGGTCGAGGAAAATCAGGGAAAAGAGATGGCGGTGTCCGAACTTCAAGGGTCGGACAGAAGTTTGGACACTGGCCGAGACTCAGAAAACTTAAACGCAACAGGGCATGTCCGGACTTCCTAATTCGGACGGAAGTACGGACGTGTAGGAAAATTCATTTTCTATACTCTTAAACACTTGTTCATTTCTTACCAAAACTCCTAACACTTATAATGTTTTCTCCTTAGGTTTCTAAGTGGTGTTTCATGCCTATAATAACCATTATGCCAAAGTATTTTCCTCTCCATTAAACATCATCTCCCAAGCATCTATTCTTCCAAACCAAATTTCTTTATGTCATTATTGAAATCCCTTTACAAGTTTATACTTTCTCCTTATTTACCAAAATTTGCATAAGTCTAAACACACTCCAAAATGACTTTGGTGTATTCCAAAACACTCTTTTGATTTCTACAATCTCTAAGATAATGCCTAAGTTCTTTTTGCACTCTAAAAACACCTTAATACACTTTCTTTCCCTAGTAATATACCTAGTCATTTCTATCACTTCCTAGTCCACCTAAACTCATTTAGACACTTAAAACTTCTTATATGTTACCTAATTTTTTGACATGGGTTCTACTAACATCTTGTTACACCAAAACACATTGTTTTCACCATTAAACATCCAAGAACACTAAAATCCATCAAGAGCATTCTTATACACAAAACTTCACCAAACTTACACTACATCACAATATAGTGCATTATTTAAATTGCTTGGCACTTAGGCCCTTCAATAACATGGCTCTTAAGCCCTTAAATTGCATAAACCATAAACACTGAATTTCCCCACATTATATTTGCCTTTGACCTGCAAATACACCCAACAATACATATGCCTTTTAATAACCCATGAGAGTATTTTTCTAAGTCATTTACCATTAGCTCCTTAAGTAGTTTTAATAAGCAATATAGGCTCATTTCTCTTAAGACATTAAACTACATTAGGTTAGCAGATTTACCTCTTTTCCTCACAACTTCTTTCTTGTTTTCTTGACTAAATCGGCAAGGCTTTTAGTTGCTTGTCAACTTCTAATCAATATGCAAACAATGTAATGAGTATTCAAGCTTTATGCTTCATCTCATTGTGATAAGTGTCCAAATGAGCATGATTTATAGGTGTATTTCATATATAATATTAGCACTTTTCTTGCTCATTTCTCCACTTCGGTTAGTTTTCCTCTAGTTTATCTTTTATTGTTTATCTCACAAATTTATTGGTTTAACATGAGGAAAACAAGCTGGGAGTGAAGTAGATTAAGAGACAAACGCATAGACACAAACGGCTCAGAAAACGGACTTATAACGAAGAATGTAGAGCCGGTCAAACAGAGGCACGCGAGAGTCACGCGGTGGACTGTGCAACCGCCCCCTAAGTCGCGGACGTCACAAGAGCAACCGCCGGGCGGACGAGGCTGAGTCAACCGCCACTTAATGGGCGGTGAAGGAGGCGGACGTGAGAGCAGCAACCGCCTCGCGGTCAATATAGAGGCTACCGCCTCTTAACTCGCGGTCACCACACAGGCAACCGCCTCGCGGTCAACATAGAGGCTACCGCCTCTTAAGCTCGCGGACAACACAGGAGTTACCGCCACTTATTGGGCGGTACCAGCAGGCGGACACCAATATAACCGTGACTAATTATCAGTCGCGACCAGTATCTTCTTCGCGCCGTCGTCGTCTGCAACTCGCCCGACTCGCCCGCAACTTATCCATCTACTCTGCACACGCTCTGTCCCCTGCAATCAATGAAGGAAGCAATCAATGCTCTTCTTCATCTGCAATCAAATTCGTACGGATCCAAACCTCTATATAAACCCACCACCTTAACTGCA
>CM041776.1:113096983-113153798 GCA_023374045.1 Limonium bicolor
TAAAGACACACCACGCACGACGGGAGTCTGAAGAAACCATTCACCACACTCACCCATTCGCTTCCACTTATATTTCCTCCCGTATCACCACATCATTCCACACTCACGCAGTAACAAAAGAAATAGAAGAGCAGCAGTGAGAGGAGAGCAGACCAGTTCTTCCTCTGAATTAATGTCAAAATCTACCTGTGTAATCTTCTTATCTCCGTTAATGTCTGAGTAATTTTCATTTGTATCCTAGGATGGGGGTTTGATTTCTAATATTACGTAATTAATATTTATCACCTGTTTCTCTCATTTAACTTGTTTTAATTCCTTTCAACTAATATTGCTAAATGTTTTGCGCGACAAACGACTACATTTATTTGGTAACTATCAACATATGATTTTGAGATAGTCTAGGTGCCACAAAGGAATTAATCTTGATATTTACACTCCGGACTGAGCAGGAAAATATTAAGGCTTTTATTAAGAGTTCGTAACTGACAATTATTAACTCTAATAGGCAATAAATAATTGAAACAAGGTTATAAATATGTTTAAGTAATTTAGGAAATTCCCCCGCTATCCTAGGATACATTTTTCCATCCTCATCACTTAATTCACATTTTTACTGTTTTTATTATTTCTGTATTAATCCAACAACAAATCAAGCTTGCCTCCGGCTAAACCTCTTTTTACAGTTTTTAAGTAACTACCAAGACTAGGGTAAATTGAACAATCTCCCTGTGGATACGACACTCGTTATACTACTACGACCGGGAATTGTTTGCAGCCCGACGTTTATAATTTGAGTTTTTAATTTCTTTCTTTTATGTAAATTACACCTGTTCTAAACCACTCAGAAATAACAATCTGCAAATTGGCGCCGTTGCCGGGGAGATTGATTCCATCAATTTCCCTAGTTTCCGGTAGTTCACCTGTTTTATTATAATAATCTGTCAATATTATCTTATTAATAATCTAACCTTGGACATCGGACTTATAATCTAACTTGGACATCGGACTTCTGACCTGACTTGGACATTTGACTTCGGACTTTGGACATCTAACTCCTAACATCTTAATATCATTGTCATTTCGTTCCATTGTCATTTCGTTCCATTGTCATTTCGTTCCATTGTCCTTTCTTTCCATCGTCTCTAACTACTAACTTTAAATTTCCTGTCATTTCGTTCCATTGTCCTTTCTTTCCATTGTCCTTAACATTTCATTTCCATTGTCCTTAACATTTCATTTCCATTGTCCTTAACATTTCTTTCCATTGTATACTAACTACTAACTTATAATTTCTGTATACTAACTCCTAACGTTTATCAGCCTAACCAATATTTCTGTCTTTCTTATTTTATTTACTAACTAATTTTGCAGCTTCTGACAAAACCACAAGTTATCTTCTGTGCATGCCAAACACTCGAACCCGAGGCTCTCCACCGATCAGTCCGAGCCCCGAACCCGAGCGTACTTTATTCAAGCACAAGAAACCTGAGAAACCAAGCCATGGCCAATAACGAAGTTATAAATGAAATGGACCATGCAATTCAACCAGAACACCGTGCCCTATCTGATTATCACCAACCAAACACCGAAGGAAGAGCATCAGCTATAGTTCTCCCCGAACTAACACCAGAAGAAGCCGGACGATGGGTTTTCAAAACCCACTACATCACCGCCGTCCGGGATCTAGGCAAGTTTAGTGGAGCGAACCCAGATGAAGCCCCAAATCATCTGAGTCTCTTCCTAGTTTTGCAATTCCTTTGGTCAAACCGGCAATGTCAAAGAAAGAATCGACTCCAACTATTTCCTCACTCATTATCGGATTCAGCAAACCGGTGGTACCGAAGCCTTCCCTCCCGATCAATCACCACATGGCTTCAAATGGCCCAAAAATTCCTTGCCAAATACTACCCAACCAGTAGAACGAGGCAATTGATCGGTGAAATCAACACTTTCTGTCAAGAGCCGGAGAGAAACGTTGTACGACGCATGGGATAGATTCAAAGATATGCTAATGAATGTTCCCACCATGGTCTTGACGATCAATCCCTCTGCCTGTCATTCTTCAACGGTCTGGATGATGGGAACCGACTACTCGTCAATTCCTCTGCAGGAGGAAGTTTCATGATGAAATCTCCTAAAGAAGGAATGGATCTTCTGAAACCATGACGAGCAATACCAGACAGTGGACGAGATCCAAAGGAAGAACACCACGAGCAGCAGGCCTACTCCATGTTGAGCCTACAGATCATTTATCAGCTCAGATCTCGTCCCTTGCAAAGATGGTGGAAAAGCTAACAACATCACAAAACGAAATTGTAAAAACAATAGCTTCCCCACCTACAAGTTCACCACCAGCTCCACCTACAGAAGGATGTGTCATATGCGCCGGTCCTCATGAAACTCATCAATGCGAAGGCAAAGGCCAGTACGAGGAAGTACAATTCATAGGAAACCGCCCCGGTAATTCCTACAACAACAACTTCAACAACAACTATCCATGGAGAAATCACCCGAATTTCTCATGGAAAAATAATGATCAGAACCAAGGAGGGCAGAACAACAATTCCAACACCTATCAGGGGAACCGACCCCAACCAAACTCTAATATGGGTTACAGAGCACCAGGTGCCCCTCCAGGTTTCAGCCAACAACAACAACAACAACCATCTTCATCCTCTTCTGATCCAAACGCAGAACTCAAAGAGATGATGAAGGGTTTCATGTCCATAACTCAGAACCAGCTCTCTGCACAAGAAGCCTTCAACCAGAAAATCGAAGGAAAATTCAATCAACTTGCAGAACATCTTGCTCGAAGACCGCCAGGGGCTCTCCCAGCCAAAATGAACCAAATCCAAGAGAGCAAGCCAAGTGCATCTATGTGAAGGAGCACGATGAAGAAAAGACGGAGGTGGCTAAAACAGCTAGATTCCAGAACTACACCCTTCCCTCCAAGAGTGGGTTGTAGCAATCGAAACTTCCAAAGGAATGTAGCTGAACTTGAAAGCACCGCCAAAGTCTATAAAAATCGTATTCAATCTGAGAATACCTACCTTGAGCACTTGGTAGCGGTTATGAAAATGAAAGCTCGACTTTGAAGAAGAAGAAGAAGAGGTTAAGGCGATAACCTTGAGAAGCGGTAAGAAAACCGACGAGATTCACATCCCGCAACAATCAGAAGAATCCAAAGAGGATAGTGAAAAAAGCTGAGGCCCCAGAAAAGACATCTCCAACGTCCTCACTATTCCACCAGCTTCAGAACCTTCTTCACAAGAACCGCCTATACCATTTCCTCACCGACTCCAGAAGCAGAAATTGGATAATGAATATGGTAAGTTTCTGGCAATGCTGAAGCAACTAAACGTCAATATACAGTTTGTAGACCTCATTGCCAAAATGCCAAACTATGCCAAATTCCTCAAACACCTCATATCCAACAAAACTAAATTGGCCGAAGTCGGTACGGTACCTCTCAATGTAGCTTGCTCAGCTACTCTACAAAAACCACTACCATCAAATGCAATGATCCGGGCAGCTTCACTATTCCAGTCACAATTGGTAGCACCTCATTTCCACTCCCTATGCGATCTGGGTGCCTCCATTAATTTGATGCCCCTCTCCACTTTCAAAAAGCTGGGAATTGGAGAGATGAAAAAGACTAAGATGACCCTGCAACTGGCAGATGGTTCGGTAACATACCCAAGCGGAGTGGTGGAGGATGTTATCATCAAAGTGGAGCACTTATACTTCCCATGCGATTTTGTCATTCTAGACATCGAAGAGAACCCCACTACACCTCTCATCCTTGGACGACCATTCCTTGCCACAGCCGATGTGCACATTTGGGTAGCCCAGGGGAAAATCACCCTCAAGCTTATAACGAAAAGCTGGAGTTTGCATCAGGAAGATCTCCAGATAACAAATCTAAGGATCTCAAGTTTGTGAGGGACACTCAATCACCATCATCCCCACTTCTGTTTATCACCCTTCCAGACGGCATGTCTATTACAGAGTTACCACCACCAATCCCGGACGAAGAGCGGGATAAGAAAAGAAAACATGCATCCAGGTGGACTCTCAAAAAAACCATCGAGTCATGCTTTGGATCTACTCCTCATAACCACCCCCCATGATCGATCTAACGAAAAAGCGTCTAGTCAAAGACGTTAAAGAAGGGCAGCTTTCCGGGAGGCAACCCGGACGAACTTATTGTTTATATGCTTTTATGCTGTTTTAATTTTCAGGTTCCCTTTAATTTTTTTTTGCTAATTTTAACCCGTTTATAGTATGGTTGCTTCTAGTGTCTTTTGCAGGTGCAATTTCATGTCTACACCGCAACCAAGCTACGCTACTTGAGGCTGAAGCTCAAGTGTGGGGGAGTCCAATACACGCTAGCAAAAATAAAATCAGGGGAGTACCAGTTTCTTTACTTATGTTTTATTTAAAAAAATTGCAGAGGAGAGTTTATGTGCTTAAATGAATATTCGTGAGCTTCGTGTTCTCTCTATTTTATCTACTTACCGAAAAGGCTTCTGAAACTTCCCTTTTTTCTAGTGAACAATGAGGACATTGTTCAATTTAAGTGTGGGGGAGTGTGCCCTTTTCGGTGACATTTTATGCTAAATGCTTAATCTCTCTGCTTATCTTGCGTTTGTTCAAATTCAATATCGCGGACCCTTTTTATGTGGGTTGTTCTCTTTAGGAATAAATATTGTTATGAATTGTGGGATAAATGGTATAAATGGTACAAAATTTTAAAATTTTGATTACTTTTGAGGAGCATTTTTATGCGGTGTGACCAAATGATCTGAAATGAATGGATTTTTATTACTCAGGGGTTCTTTCTGTCTTCTTTCTTAGGGATTGCTAAGGGGTGCTTCTCTGTCAAAAAGGAAAAAATAAAATAAATAAGGGACTTGTGAGACACCATTGGTAACCAACAAGAGAGTTGAGTGTTCTTAAATACAAAGGGCTTGATGCCTACATATTATCTTCTCATCTCTTATGCAAAAGTGAAACAAATGCATAAATCTATTTTTCCTTTTGTTTTCTCCTCAATGCCCATTCTTGAGAGAAGTTGGCCATGGTAAAAGTTCTCAAAGTCACCTTAAATCAAGAAGCATTGAAGTACTCCGGATCATACCCCGAAACTCTTATTTTTATTTTTGCCCTGAGTACACCTATGCCACCAGTAGGTGATGGATCACACTCCTCTAAAAAGTTTAAGATCATGTACTATTGAGTTCTTTATCCTACCCTTCATAATAATATTTGTTAATATTGAGCATTCCCTACTTGGGTACGTAGTTTTGCTTGAGGACAAGCAAAAAGATAAGTGTGGGGGTGTGATAAGTGTCCAAATGAGCATGATTTATAGGTGTATTTCATATATAATATTAGCACTTTTCTTGCTCATTTCTCCACTTCGGTTAGTTTTCCTCTAGTTTATGTTTTATTGTTTATCTCACAAATTTATTGGTTTAACATGAGGAAAACCAAGCTGGGAGTGAAGTAGATTAAGAGACAAACGCATAGACACAAACGGCTCAGAAAACGGACTTATAACGAAGAATGTAGAGCCGGTCAAACAGAGGCACGCGAGAGTCACGCGGTGGACTGTGCAACCGCCCCCTAAGTCGCGGACGTCATAGAGCAACCGCCGGGCGGACGAGGCTGAGTCAACCGCCACTTAATGGGGGTGAAGGAGGCGGACTAGAGAGGCTACCGCCTCTTAACTCGCGGTCACCACACAGGCAACCGCCTCGCGGTCAACATAGAGGCTACCGCCTCTTAAGCTCGCGGACAACACAGGAGTTACCGCCACTTATTGGGCGGTACCAGCAGGCGGACACCAATATAACCGTGACTAATTATCAGTCGCGACCAGTATCTTCTTCGCGCCGTCGTCGTCTGCAACTCGCCCGACTCGCCCGCAACTTATCCATCTACTCTGCACACGCTCTGTCCCCTGCAATCAATGAAGGAAGCAATCAATGCTCTTCTTCATCTGCAATCAAATTCGTACGGATCCAAACCTCTATATAAACCCACCACCTTAACTGCATAAAGACCACACCACGCACGACGGGAGTCTGAAGAAACCATTCACCACACTCACCCATTCGCTTCCACTTATATTTCCTCCCGTATCACCACATCATTCCACACTCACGCAGTAACAAAAGAAATAGAAGAGCAGCAGTGAGAGGAGAGCAGACCAGTTCTTCCTCTGAATTAATGTCAAAATCTACCTGTGTAATCTTCTTATCTCCGTTAATGTCTGAGTAATTTTCATTTGTCCTAGGATGGGGGTTTGATTTCTAATATTACGTAATTAATATTTATCACCTGTTTCTCTCATTTAACTTGTTTTAATTCCTTTCAACTAATATTGCTAAATGTTTTGCGCGACAAACGACTACATTTATTTGGTAACTATCAACATATGATTTTGAGATAGTCTAGGTGCCACAAAGGAATTAATCTTGATATTTACACTCCGGACTGAGCAGGAAAATATTAAGGCTTTTATTAAGAGTTCGTAACTGACAATTATTAACTCTAATAGGCAATAAATAATTGAAACAAGGTTATAAATATGTTTAAGTAATTTAGGAAATTCCCCCGCTATCCTAGGATACATTTTTCCATCCTCATCACTTAATTCACATTTTTACTGTTTTTATTATTTCTGTATTAATCCAACAACAAATCAAGCTTGCCTCCGGCTAAACCTCTTTTTACAGTTTTTAAGTAACTACCAAGACTAGGGTAAATTGAACAATCTCCCTGTGGATACGACACTCGTTATACTACTACGACCGGGAATTGTTTGCAGCCCGACGTTTATAATTTGAGTTTTTAATTTCTTTCTTTTATGTAAATTACACCTGTTCTAAACCACTCAGAAATAACACGTCTGCACATTGTAAACCCTAGATACATATATTGTCTTAGAACATTAAGATGATTGTTTTACCTTGGAAATGAAAGAGAGTTTGGATATGTAGCAAGAGAGGACTCCACCAAGCCCTTGGAAGATTCAAATGAAGCTAGAACAAGGCAAAAGAAAACACCATGAAGAGGTGATTTTCGGTGAACATAAAAACATGGAGGAAATGTTATTTTTCTTTGAGTTTCCTTACCTAGAAGCAAAGGAGAACAATAATATGTGAAAAGATGAGCTCAAGCTCCTCCCATGGAGATTCCTCTTGGCATCGAAATGGAGCTCTTGGGGTTTTGAAAGGATGAAGTTGAAGAGCTTGGCAAGACAAAGAGAATGGTGGTCTTGGTTTTTGATTTGGCAAAGGAAGCTAGGAGATATAAGAGATTGAAGATGAAGAATGGTGGTGGAGCTGTAGCTTTACCGTGAAAGAGAGCAAGAAGGAAGGTAGAAGACTGTGGGAGTGTGAAAGAATGAGGAAGAATGAAGATAAATTAAGTTTGTAAGATATTTATGCTTAAAGTAAATAGTGATTTGCTTTATCATTATTCCTTTACTTAATAAGCTAGCATAAGTGGTGACTCATTACCATAAAAACCGGCCCCCTTTATGTTACTAAGGGTATTTTAGTCTTTGTTGACCATTTAACTTACTTATATTGACTTATGTTATAAACTAGCTTATTTTAGTTACTATTCATAAAACAAGGCACATAATTGTGAAATTTTTTATTTCCCATTGATTTAGATTTCCTAATGTGATACTAAGTAGTACACATGTTAATTAAAGAGTAATGATGGACATTTAGCCATTCAAAACCCATTTACAAGACAATTTTTCAAAAATGTGCTTTAAGACTCCTTAAAGCACATTTTGTGTTTTAACTTGTTTTCAGGCTTGGTTTTCTTTGGTAATTGGTTTAATATGTTCATTAATATATAAATAAGGTCTTGGTAAGCTCAGTAGGTCTTAACCAAGCTTATCCCAAGCTTAGAGCACATTTTAGCCCTTATTGACTTTAAGGTATTTATTTGTGTTTTCTATGGTTTAAATTGTTTACTAATGTTTCTAAGACTCTTTTTAGTCTTAACATACCATATTTTAATGTTTAAACAACATACTAAGGTTTGGGGTATTTCAATCTACCCCCCTTAAAAGAACTTTGTCCCCAAAGTTCATACTTCCCACATATCCTAAATAATAAAAACACGGGGAACACTTATACAACAATACTCCCATAACAACATTAACAACATACTTACATAGCATCGAATACAAAGCCCAAACAACATAACATCATTTAGACTCAACGGTCTGTAACATAACAAGATAACAACATAACAACATAACATAAATGTATCCGAATACATGTCGTACACACATAACCGAAACAGCTCTACCCCCCTTAAAATAGGGGTACGCCCCGTACCCTATACATATAAATACTAAGAAGTAAACAATGACAGGTACTTCGCCTTCATCTTATCTTCCAGCTCCCAAGTGGCCTCCTCGACGTCCTAGTTAGACCAGAGGACCTTCACCAGTCTCACAGACTTAATATCCAGAATCCGTACGGGAGTCTCCACTGATCGCATGGTCGGCCCTAAGGTTAGCCTTTCAGGCTGAAGTACATGAGATGGATGAGACATATATTTCTTTAACTGGGACACATGAAATACATCATGTACCTTGCCCAGCTCGGCGGGTAAATCAAGTCTGTAAGCTACCGGGCCGATCCGCTCCGTCACAACATAAGGCCCCACATATTTCGGGCTCAACTTGCCTTTCTGGCCAAAACAAAACACTCCCTTCGTGGGGGATACTCTATGAAATACCTGATCGCCCACGGCGAACTCCAGGTCACGTCTGTGCACATCGGCGTATGATTTCTGCCTATCCTGAGCTGACTTCATGTTAGCCCGGATCTTTCGTAATTCTACTTGAACTTGCTCCAGATACTCTGGTCCTATAATGACCATCTCACTCGACTCATCCCAGCATAATGGCGTGCGGCATGGTCTACCGTATAATGCCTGGAAGGGAGACATCTTGATCGAAGCATGGTAACTGTTGTTGTAACTAAACTCGGTCAGATGTAACTTATCAATCCAGCTGGTCTGAAAGTCAAGTGCACATGCACGTAACATATCCTCGAGTGTCTGGATGGTGCGCTCACTCTGACCATCTGTTTGTGGGTGGAACGCTGTACTTAGCTTCAGCTCGGTACCAAGCGCTTTCTCGTGTGGATTTCCAATACCTTGAAGGAATCTGGTATCCCTGTCAGACACGATATTCTTCGGTACCCCATGGTGCCGAACAATCTCTCTGTCAAAGAGCTCTGCAAGTTTTGCCACTTTCCAGGTGTCCTTCATCGGTATGAATCGAGCCACCTTGGTCAGTCGGTCAACAACAACCCAAATCATATTCAGACCTCCCCTTGTAGGCGGAACCCCTATTACGAAGTCCATAGAAATGTCATAGAACTTCCACTAAGGCACTGGCATTGGCTGTACCATACCACCAGGCCGTCGGTGCTCATACTTGACCTTCTGACAAGTGAGACACCTCAACACATAATCATTCACAACCTTTTTCATACCAGTCCACCAAAAATATCTTTTCATACCTTTATACATCTTTGAAGCTCCAGGGTGAATCGAAGTCGTAGAACAATGGGATTCACTCAGTATGCGCTCCTTCAGCTCAGCGCTACTCCTCGAAATACACAGTCGGCCATTAAGCCTAATAAGGTCATCATCGTGGAGCCGGAAGTCGTACTTCTGACCCTCGAATGTGCCATCAATAAGCTTCTGCCTGATCTCCAACATATACTGATCCGTCATCTGAGCACTCCGCACCTCTTCAACCAAGCTAGAATGAGAGACTAGCGAATGGAGAGAGTGTGCTTGGCGACTCAGTGCGTCAGTTACCACATTTGCTTTACCCTCCTTGTACTATAAATTGATGTCGTAGTCGTTTAAGAACTCGACCCACCTTCTTTGTCTCATGTTCAACTCCTTCTGAGTGAACAAGTATTTTAAACTCTTGTGGTCAGAATAGATTGTCACGCTTACCCCATACAAATGATGTCGCCATATCTTCAATACGAAGACAATGGCACCCAATTCTAAGTCGTGGGTAGGGTAGTTCTCTTCATGCTTCTTCAGCTGTCAGGAGGCGTATGCTACGACCTTCCCGTGTTGCATCAACACACAACCCATACGTCTGCCTGATGTATCACAATAGACCTTAAAACCATCTAGACCGTCTGGTAAAGTCAGGACTGGTGTAGATGTTAGAGCATCCTTGAGACTCTGGAAAGAACTCTCGCAGTCGACTGTCCACTCGAATGGTGCATCCTTCTTCATTAAGGAAGTCATCGGCTTCGAGACACAGGAGAAGTCCTTCACAAACCTCCTATAATATCCTGCCAGACCGAGGAAACTCCGAATGTCGGTAACTGTCTTCGGCCTAGGCGAGGTGCGTACTGCATCTATCTTTGCCGGATCCACAACGATCCTGGCCTCAGAAATCACATGACCAAGAAAGGATACTTGGTTCAACCAAAACTCATACTTTGAAAATTTAGCATACTAATGGTTCTTTCTCAATGTTTGCAACACACTTCTCAGGTGGCTTTCATGCTCACCCTTGGATTTCGAATACACAAGTATATCGTCGATGAAGACTACCACTGACTTGTCCTACTGATCTTGGAACAAGCGGTTCATTAAGTCCATGAACTTAGCTGGTGCATTGGATAAACCAAACGGCATAACCGTAAACTCGCAATGTCCATATCTGGTTCTGAATGCGGTCTTCTCAATGTCACTCTCACAGATGGCAATCTGATGGTATCCAGATCGTAGATCTATCTTGGAGAATATTGAAGCTCCTTTCAACTGATCAAATAAGTCGTCGATGCGTGGTAAAGGATAACGGTTCTTTACCGTAACTGCATTCAGCTCTCGATAGTCTATGTAGAGGCGGAGGCTACCGTCCTTCTTCTTCATGAAGAGGGCCGGTGCTCCCCATAGTGAAACGCTAGGGCGGATAAATCCCTTGTCGAGTAGGTCTCTCAGCTGTTCCTTGAGCTCTGTCATATCTGCTGGAGCCATACGATAGGGCACCTTCGCAATTGGTCCGGTGCCCGGAACCAAATCAATCTCAAACTCAACTTCCCGTGCTGGCGGCATGCCCGGCAGTTCCTTAGGAAATACATCAGGAAACTCCGACACTACCGGCACATCTGGGCTAAACTCTGGGTCTCTCTCTATGTGCTGGACATAGCAGAGGTATACATCATTCCCTCGTCGTAACTCACGATACATAGCCATGGCGGTGATGATCTGAGTCGAAGGCTCCCTGGGCCTCTGGCGGTATGATATAGTAACCCAGACGGACTCCGAAGAAGCAGACGATGCTCGGCACATAGGATTCTGCCCTTGTACCGCTCCAACCAGTTCATCCCGATAATCACATCAAAACCAAGTCCCTCGAACTCTATCAAGTCGATTGGAAACTCTTCACCTCTGATTCGTACAACAACATCTCGGTGGTAGCGACTACACCTGATCCGCTCTTTCGACGGGAGAGTGACTAGAAAGTCTAGCATCTCATCACCGTCTAACCCCAGCCTCTTCTCAAAAGATAGCGAGATGAATGTATGTGAGGCTCCGGAGTCGAACAAGATCGAAGCGTCCACGGCATTGACTGGAAAGGTACCAGTGAGGATTGTGCCGCTCTTGCCGGCTTCTGCCTCATTGCAGACACTCAGTATACCCCCCGTTCCAAGTGCACAGCCTAATTCATTGGCAAACTAATAAGTATTTGGTAATAACATGGTTGACATACTTCAAACAACTCCACTTTATTCAGTAACACACTCTTTACAACATAAGTTGGTTTACATTTCTGACATAACTAACACATACATAACATCCTTAACATACACTGGCTTAACATATTACATGATTACACAAGGCTTTAAAATTACCTGAAGGTCAAATTCAAACGTTCGGGTTTCATGTGTGTGGCATTGATCACCGCCGATGGTGCGTATTCAGTTTGATCTTCTTGATGCCATGATATAGCATCCTTGACTGCCCACCCATGATTAACACATCTACTGATTTCAACACTAACTTCTTTGCGAGATCAGCACGCTTCTGCTCGCCGTACACAAACACTGCGGTATCACCAATGGACCAAGACACCACGGGTACTCCCTTACTTAGAGACTCGGGTGACTCGTCCTTATCTTGGTGTAACCCTAACCGTCCACCTTTCTGGTAGAAGTTCACAATACATAAATCTGCTTTAACACTTGGTATTGAATCCGATTCAACTTGCTGAGCAATTCCCACAGCGTGGTTAACGACCGCAAGGAACTCCTCAGGTATCATCGGTACAGTTGCTCCATCTTCAACTCGCACATCCCGATATGTCTTGGTGTAAGGGTTCCATTCCTTACCCATGCACATCATCTTCAATTTCATCTTCGATCCGCTCGGGTATTTGGGTGTGTAGAAACCTCCGGGTGCTGCTCCCAGTTCGTTGCATTGTCGGATAATGTGGATTTGTGCTTCGGGTGTCAGGTATCCATTTAAGAGTATCATACCTGGTTGGATGACCTGACATTGGTCCATTGGGAAGTCGGTGATGCTGATGGTGGTTTCTTCAGGGTTTGGTGTGGGTGGGATTGGATAACAAATATTGAAGGCTCCTTTAAGTTTAGAATTACCTAATTAGGTGACTTTCACATTATACTTTAATTCTTTACTCACATTGTGGTACACTTAGACTCACTAACACACATGCATGAAATGCGGTATGCAGTCACTTATTTCGTTTAACGGTTTAGGCGGTACCTGGTCTAGAAGAGGGCCTTGGTGCCTCAGACCGGTCCACCACATTCAGGGCAGCCTTGTCGGATCCCGTCCCCTTCCCCTTCTGGGAATCAGTGTACCTCTGATCTGTGGGTGGCTGATTAGCCGTCTTCGAGCCATCAGTGATCGCGGTGGCCTTACCCTTCCACTGCCCCTTGGGCTTGTAGTTTCTACCGTTCTGGTTCTGGAAGCATTCATAGTCACGATGCCCCATCTTCTTGCAGAATCAGCACTACACATCGTTGCCCTTGCAGTCCTTACCGGGGTGGTCTCCGTTGCACCACTTACAGTAATAGTGGCGCTCCGGTCTAGAGCCTGTGCTAGCTGCTAACACATCACACATTCAGTACACACTTCACAAAATAACAACACACACTAGAATTCGGTATTCGAATTTTATTAGTTACCCTTGGGCGGGTAAGAGCGTAAGGGCTTAGCCGCATATGCATAGGTGAGCTGCAGAGGCTCCTCAGTAGTAGTGGTCTGGGCTTGGCCTTTGCCACCCTGTTGCTGTCCTTTCTGGGACTGGGGGTACGGCTTTTTCTTCTTCCACCCCCGTGCCCTTGCGTGCTTTGACCCTCGCTCGTGGCCTTGCGCTTGAGCGCATTCTCCTCGTCCCTCAGACGGACGGTGATCTCTACAATAGCAGCGGCATGATAGCACTCCTATATTTAGGGTGTTAGTTATGCCCCGCAAATCAAACTCACAATTACATTAACACACTGCACACACTTATTCACATCACACTGTAGTACCCTTACCTGCAAGGTAGTATATCCGCTTGGCCCTATACCGTAGCGTAGGTGGTAGCTCAATCCGTAGTAGAAACGGTTCACCAGTATCCGGTCTAAGTAACCCAGATCTGGTAGCAGGTGGATGAGTCCGATGAAAGCGGAGTAGTACTCATCAATCGTCATCTTATCCCCTTGTCTCAAGTTGTCCAACTCTAGGCGCTTGGCCTCTTGCACGTGTATTGGGTAATACTTGGCTCGCAGCGAAGCTGTGTACTCCCTCCACTGGAGGTAGGATCAACAACTCTGCCCTCCCTTACCAGCTTCCACCAACTCTGAGCCGATCCCTTCAGGTAGTAAGCGGCAAGACGGACCTTGACCTCCTCGGGCACATTCAAGGTCTCGTAGGCGGTCTCCATCTCGGAGATGTACGCCTCCAGCTTACTAGGGTCGGTCTCCCCACTAAACGACGGTGGTCTCAAATCACCCAACGCCTTGACCCAGTTGGTCTCTCGTGGCGGTGGCGGTGGTGGTTGAACTTCGGGCTGTTGCCCCTGCTGTATCGCAGCTACCAACTGTGCGACCATCTGGGCTACGGCAGCCGCTACAACGTCGGCCATGACTTGCGCCGTAGGGTTCTCTCCCTGGTTCCCAGTATCAACAATGCCGCGCCCGCGGCCTCGACCTCGTGGTCTACCTGACATCTGAAATCATACGAACATTCATTAGCATTATGCTTGCACATTTATCAGTTCCAACGGTTGTAACGTTTTCCCGACAACAAGGTATCTCCACACTTAGTTAGTGGTTAACCTTTTCATAACTGCTCACTTAGGTATCTGTGGTTAGGTTTCCTAACTCGGTATATTCCTAAGCTCGGTATTCTAGTCATCAGAGCGACACTTCACTCTGATACCACTTTTTGTAACAGCCCTACTACGCACTTAACAATAATTGAAATCGCAGCGGAAATAACAACTAAACAATAACTAAACGTTCGGTGCTACAACGCCGTTAACCACCCACGTGGTTAACAAGGCAGAATAAATACAAGTGTACCGGTCTGATGATCAGACTCACGAGCATTAGGTACTAACATCCATACATATATACATTACCAACCATACCGAGTATTTACATTACGACATCACTGTAAGATGTAAACTGTGAACTGCCACTGTAACTGTCAACAACCGCCACTGTCAAAGTTAACGGTACCAAAATATAACACCACGGGAGCACAAGCGCATCCCGGGCTCAACATCCAAAAATAACCAAAAGTACTTAAAACCTAAGATCTAAAGCCATTCCGCTTCTTCGATCCTCATCATGCAATATAAATATGGAGCCCCTGAGGGGATCAGCAACCCTTGGCTGGTATGGTTAACGCGTAGCCCATCGGCTACCGGGATACGCGTAACTATTTGTCATGATAACATGGCATTGATTTTAAACAACAACATATATATATATACATAGCACAGCAAGGAATATTGCATAGCAAAACAAAACACACAACATTACAAGAACGATTCCTTTTAGGAACGAACCAACATAGTTAGATCACATGGAGAGCCTAGAGGATGTTGCCAAACTTATGCTAAGCTCGTTACATAACTCGTTACCGTCTTGTTAGATTGAACGGATAACTTAATCCCAAGGTGTGTCGGATATAATGATCCAAGCACACCGAACAAACATAGTATGCCCCTGTGGCCCGACATGAGTCAGTAAAATAGCCTTGGATAAGCTAAAGGGAAGGTTGAAAACCAAAATGGAAAACAACCATAACATACAAAGAGAATCGAACCGGTTATGACATCGACCCCCATACTCACACGCATGGCCGGAACTACCGGACTCCTCACTCCCCAGTTAGCACTTGTTAGAAGTTCAACATCGAACTCAATAAACAAATCACATACAAGTGGTTAAGTCTTGTTAGACACACACAAGGGAAATGAGTCACACCTTAACAACATAGTAATATTAACAACTGTAAACTCATTACATGACATAAGTTTTACAAGGTCATAAACACACAGAAAAACAAACAACACACTAGCCGTTGTAAACCGGTAGGCAACAGACTGCAAGAAAACCATACCTTGGTCCTTGCTTCGACTGGTTTCCACCGTTGGAGAATCCTATACACATTTAGTAACGTCGGTTAATTAACGCACTAGTTCGTTGTTAACTTATTACTTCACATAACTAGTTATTTTATTTCCACACTTGTTATAACTTTTCACCCTTTTAATTGCCATTATAACTCACCCAACATGTCTTAGACAACCTCACAACATCATTACTAATCACCATTTTTAGACAACGTTTTCTAACCTTAAACAACATTTTTGGTCAACACAGTGGCATGTCCGAACTTGTGTCCGAGCTTCCCAAGTTCGGACGCAAGTCGAGACTCAAAGGGTGAAGCCAGACGTATGTCCGAACTTGTGTCCGAGCTTCCTAAGTTCGGACATAGGTCGAGGAAAATCAGGGAAAAGAGATGGCGGTGTCCGAACTTCAAGGGTCAGACAGAAGTTCGGACACTGGCCGAGACTCAGAAAACTTAAACGCAATAGGGCATGTCCGGACTTCCTAATTCGGACGGAAGTTCAGACGTGTAGAAAAATTCATTTTCTATACTCTTAAACACACTAGTAGAAAAAAGATTTTATAACACTGAGCTTATAACACGGTTATCATGTTGCAGTGTTATAAAATATTTTACAACACGGTTACAAACATCAGCCGCGTTAAACAATGTTAGGAAGATAATGTAAGACTAAAAAAATTGTTTTATAACACGGTTCTTATTTACCCGTGTTATAAAAATTGTTTTATAACACGGTTCTTATTTACCCGTGTTATAATGTTTCTTTATATAACATGGTTTTCTTCTACCCGTGTTATAAGGTTTGTTTTTTTAACGTGCTCAATCTGTATATGTTATACAATGCGGTTGTTTTCCAAACCGTGTTATACGTTATGTTATATGTCAATGTTATATGTCCACAACACTCACTTTTTCCCCCGCAAACCCGCCTGCATTATTGAACAAAACTCATTATTGAGCAACCCGCCCGCAAACTCACTTCCTTCTCCTGAATCTCAAAATCGCCGCCACATCCACCAGCGTCGTTGCTGCCTTGACCGCCCCAATTGCCACCGACGTCGCTTCCCCCTCCAACGCCACTTGCCGTCCAGACAACCTCTGCGGTTACAACCCTTCCATTCCAATCTGGAGACTGGTTCGGCTTCGGCAACAAACCCCAATACCTGCAGCTTATCACCGCCAGCAAACGCAGCCCACCACCAGCAACTGCTTCACCGCGCCTGAGATAGGTCGAAGGCATCCAAGATGATACCTAGCTAGGTATCTTCATCTTCTCAAATTACCGGTTGCCTCTTACTTTGTCTTCTCCATGTCT
This sequence comes from Limonium bicolor, assembly GCA_023374045.1. Taxonomy (NCBI): domain Eukaryota; kingdom Viridiplantae; phylum Streptophyta; class Magnoliopsida; order Caryophyllales; family Plumbaginaceae; genus Limonium; species Limonium bicolor. The sequence continues at coordinate 113,113,977 of CM041776.1, forward strand.
GTTTCAGATTATGCTAATTACTTAAGTTTGTTCGAAGTTATTAGATGAATCTTGGAGATGCTTGGTTGTTAGTGGCTAGTTATGGGGTGATCGTTCATTGTTGTCAAAGTAAGAAATTAACTAGATACTCTGCTCGTGAATTCCCCCCCTTTTGTAATCTGTCAAAGTTAGAAATTAACCTACTACTGATTCATCTTGTTTGTGTTGTATCTTAGAATAAAATAAATTCATCAGTGAAGTGTGTAGACTGTAACATTGAGTTGCAGTTAATACCAAATCTGTATAATAAAGTTTTAAGGGAATTAACAAGGTTGTCTTGGGGTGTTTTTATGTTCGAAATCTTGCTAATCACGTTAATAAATGGGCAAACATTTTGGGTGAAAATTAAAAGCCAGTAATGAACAAAAAGAAAGATAGGAAAGAAGAACACTCGGTTTTGTGTTTTCAGTTCACTGCAGAATTTATCAGTTTTGTGTAAAGAAGTTTCAGAGGTGTTGTTCCATGTGGTTTTGAGTGGTTTTGAGTCTGAAATCTCGATTAAGTATTTGGCTAGGTGGGTAAAACAATTGGGAGGAAGTTGAGGGACAAATTTGTGAACAAACAAGAAAAATATAGAAGAGGAGTTATCAGGTCATTTTTCCTGTTTTCATGTTTCAGTTTATGTTTTCAGTTGACAATTCCTGAAATTTGCTTGTGTTTCTGTATACGTATCTTTCAGGGATAATGTGAAGGTAGTAATGGTTAGATTACCAACCTAAAACCTAGCTGATACACTTAAGTGGGGTTGTAAATAATTGGGACAGGTTAGAGAACAGAAAGGAAGCAAAATGAGAGAATACATATCAGTTTATAATTTCTGGTTACAACTGACCCGTGTCTGTGTAAAGAGTTTTCAGGGAAGTTGGCTAAGGGATTTTAAGTTGTTTTTAAGTTCACAGATTTGGCTAAAACACTCAGCTAGAGGGATAAGTGTTTAGAGGGAAACGAAAAATCAGATCAAGTAACAGAAAGAGAGTTATAAAAGATAATACAGCAACTTTAGATTTCGGTTCTTTTAGTTCTGTCCAACCTCAGTGTTGGGTCATATCAATAACGTAAAACCAGTGGTGGTGGGTTTGTCCTTAGTTAGAATCTTGATTTAGCCCTTAACTAACTGTGGCAGCAGTTGGGAAAGTTGAAAATCGGGTATGTAAACAAACAGAATAAAATAGAAGAAGAGTACACAGATTTCTTGGTTTTTAGTTTTCCAGTGTTTGACTGTTCTGTGTAACTGATCACAGAAGTTATATGAGTGTTATAGTGGGCTTAAGATGAGTTTAAAGTCTTGCTAATTCAACTAACTAAAGGTATTAACATTTTGGAAGAAGATTGGGAGTCAATTCGTGAACACAAAAAAAACACAGAAGAGAAGATAACAGATTAAAGCTCCAGTTTCAGTTTTGTTTCCTGAAACTTGTACTTTCTGTATAACATTATTACAGAGGACTACAGGGGAGTGCATTAAGTGACTTAAGAGTTTAAAAACCTTACCAATTCATCTAACCCAGTAATGAACCCTTTGGGAGAAGTAGAAGCTAATTTAACCATCCAACAGCAAGGATCAAGAGTGGTGAACAGATTCTGTATCAGTTTTTTCTTCTATAACAGTGGCTTGTGAATGAATGCTGAGTTTTCAAATGTATTAGCTACTTATGAAACACGGATGGTGAAGAATTATATACTATTATGTGGCTATACAATGGAGCACTAGGGGATGCCAACCTCGTCGTGCTGCTGCTGCTTTCTGTTCTTTTTTACTTTTATGTGTCTATCTTCTCCAATCCTTATGTATTTTTACTTTTACATCGAGCTGCTGCTGGTCTCTGTAAGCTTACAGAGTCTGCAAGAAACCTGTCTGGACAAACTGAATTCAAAGATGGTCTATATTTAGAGTGTGGCTGGTGTTGACAGTTTTGGCTCATTGTGTATCGTGAATTGATTTCGAGTTTGTGAAGTTTGGATTATTAATTATGCTTTCATTCATCAATAAGAAAAAGAAAAAAAAGTGTAGTGTGTTTGTGTTGATTGCTACAAGTGTTGCTACTATATATATGTTCATTTAGTATGTGACGGGAAACATGTTAAGATAGTTGGGTGTCATTATTATTACTTAAAGTCTGTATTTTAGTAACTTGGGTTAGAGTGTTATTTCTCAGTTGGACCGTGATTGGGTTATTATTACTGCCGTTAGGATTAACCATCTTAGTTAGTACTTAAGCAGAGATAATAGCCTTGTAAGGGTGTGCGTTTTATTATGTTGTTGATATTACAGTGGGAAAGAATAAAGAAAGTATCGCTTCTTCTTCTCTGAGTGTATCCCTGCGCCTGGTTCTTTCTTGTCTCTGAAATAGATCCTTCCCAGGCTGATTGAACATTTTCAAAACAAGGGGTTGCTCTTGTTCTCAGTAACTTCTTTTGTCTGTCGGTCGGTTGATTTGTTTTTCTTCTGTTTTGTATTTCTTTCCCATCTATATTCATTAATAGAGCTTAGTGATTGTATATTTGTGTAAAGACCTGCAAGCCATTACTGTAGAAGATTGCTTTAAAAACAATAACGAACTAGGAATTGTATATTTTTGTGATTAGATTTTGAGTTACGAGCAGGATTTTATATCGAAACTGGGAAATGATGCTACAACAGTCCTTATATTTTTCGGTTAAGCAATTAGCTATTGTAGAAGACCACATATCATTGTTTACCATGTATATTTTATTTATAATCTATGGTTGTTTTGTTTATAGTATTTAATAGCTATTTTGGGAGTCAATTCGTGAACACAAAAAAAAAACAGAAGAGAAGATAACAGATTAAAGCTCCAGTTTCAGTTTTGTTTCCTGAAACTTGTACTTTCTGTATAACAATATTATTGAAGAAAGAATAATTGTTGATTGCGTTTCTGGTGTGATCAAAACAACCAGTTGCTATGGTTATTTATTGTCGCACTCCTTGGATAAATCCTATTTCTCTGGTTGCCCATTTATTCACGTGATTAGCAAGATTTCAAACATAAAAACACCCCAAGACAACCTTGTTAATTCCCTTAAAACTTTCTAATACAGAACTGGTAATAACTGTAGAAAACTGAGATTGAGTTTCTGCATTCTTTTACTTCCACTACTCTTTTAATGTGTCTCGAGTTTCTCCAACATCCCCCAGCTTGTTTACACTAAGTATAATGTGTTAGTAGATTTTTAGGCTATTCAACTAGTCAATACAACCCTTATATAACCTCTGAGTTTTTGTGTTGCTTATCACATTCAAAAGTTTTGGTTAAAAATGTGGTCTTCTCTTTCTAAAAACTAGTACAACAAAAATATATTTTGGGTGTCGATTAATTACGTTAAGTTATGTATTGTAGGCTTACGTAATATACTGACGTGGTTGTCTTAAGAGTATCCTTTCAACCATAAAGCCACTAAATGCTGTAGATATAATGAAAAGGCAAAAATTCTGTTACAAAAGAAATAGATTTTAGCTATAGATATGTTTTCATATTGTTGTAGTAATTGTGACGGCCTGATTATTTGTATAGCATGTGAATAATAGGTAGCTGTTAATTTTTCTGTTGAGTTCTAATGCTTACCTAATCTAATTCATTTGGTTTTACACTGTTTTTTTTTTAAATCTACTTGGTTCTAACCTGATCATTTAGCCAATATGTATACATAATCAGTGGAATATATCAAGTGCACTCATATGAGCTTTTATGTCATTATTACAGCCAACCTTGTTTTTCTTTTCTGATGAAAAGAAGGCTACAGAAGTCATTGGTGCTGATTCAAAGAAAATAATAAACATTGCTGCTGAACTGTACAGGTACATATTGTCTGCTGTTTGCATTGTGGTATCTTTTGTTGATTGCTTCTGTTTTATGAGGCTTCTAAGTTTCTTGCATACAGGTATCTTTTGTTAATTGGACTTGAGTGAATCTGATTTGCTGCTGCTACTAAAACTCCAAATTTGTTACAACAGGTATCTTGCTTCATATAGTGCTACTTTACAGTTTTAGACGATATACATATTACTACTGTTATGAGCTCTGTTATTAATTTGTTTTTACTTCCTTTTATTATTGTTGTTAATGCTTAATGAGCTAGAAAGTATACAACAAACAAGTACAAAACTATGAATAGGAAATTGACAGATTGCCAATCATCATTTCCCCTCAATAGGAAACACACATCATTGCTCCCAACTATCTATGTTTTCTAAACCATAAAAAAGATGAGCTTTCACTGTTCAGCTATTTTACACAACAGATTTTGAGTGTTTAAATTCTAGACACCTGACCTGCTATAAGCTCGTGGTTATGGTCTGAAAATCTGCATTGTTTATGCTGTTACATCGCCCATTAGTTGCGCCGTTAAATACAGATTTTTCAATCGTAGTCAATTAAAAACAATGTTAAAGCAAAGCTGATATGGTAAATGTTTGAAGGATATGATGAACCGGTCGTGGATGTACAAAGGTGTACTTGATGACTCCTATCAGGCTGGGATAAAAGAGTTCTGCAGAATTGTAGTTCAGAAACTTCCGGCAGAAGATGACAGTTATATTTTGTGCCCGTGCAAAAAGTGTAGAAATGTATTGAAATATCCAAAAGTGCGTCAAATTTATGATCATTTAAGACGATATGGATTTGTGGAGGACTACACAATATGGGTCTGGCACGGTGAAAGTGTAGATGATACGACTCAGTTTAGTGAACGTAGTACTGGTGGTGAGCATACAGAATGTCATGAGGACAACAATGATATGCCTCCCAATTGTGATTTGAATTTGGGTGATGAAAATGATGATCACATTAATTCAATGCTGGAGGATGTTGAACAACATTTTGCTGAGAAACCCGGTGCGTATGAAGATTTGCTAGACTCGTACAAAAAACCATTATTCCCTGGATGTGATCCTTTAAAGTGGAATAAACTGAATTTTGTTTTGAAGCTATTCAACTTAAAATCAAAGCACGGGTGGAGTGATGCGAGCTTCACTGCTTTACTGGAATTACTAAAAGATACATTCCCTGCTCAAAATGAATTGCCTGTCTCAACTTACCAGGCCAAGAAGTTGTTATGTCCAATGGGGATGGGATACAACAAGATTCATGCTTGTCCATCCGGGTGTATCTTGTACTGGAAAGAGAATGAACATGTTGTGAATTGTCCTCAGTGCGGGGAGTCTCGTTACGTCAGAACACAGAATAATGGTGGAAATGAAAATAAATTTGGTCCACCAGCCAAGGTCTTGTGGTACTTGCCAATTATCCCGCGTTTGATGCGTCTATTTGCGGTTGAGAATGACGCAAAGAACCTTAGATGGCATGCTAATGAGCTCAAAAAAGATGGAAAAATGAGGCATCCGGCCGATTCTCCCCAGTGGAGAAATATAGATGAGAAGTATATGGAATTCAGCAAAGAATCAAGAAACTTGCGTCTTGGCCTCTGTACAGATGGGATGAACCCTTACCGTACCTTAAGCAGTATACATAGTACTTGGCCAGTGTTGCTAACAATCTACCTCCTTGGTTATGCATGAAACCAAGAAACATTATACTATGTCTTTTAATATCAGGTCCTAAGCAACCAGGACATAACATAGATGTCTTCTTACAGCCACTGATCGAGGACTTGAAATTTCTGTGGCATGAAGGAGCAGAGGTGTATGATGCATTTTCTAAAGAAAAATTCAATTTGCGGGCAATGTTATACTGCACTATCAACGATTTTCCTGCGTACAGTAATCTATCTGGGTATGCTTGCAAAGGATCGAAGGCATGTCCTATATGTGAGGATGATACAGTTGATATCCGTTTGAAACATTGTGGGAAAAATGTGTACATGGGTCATCGAAGGATGCTTCCACAAGGGCACAAATACCGTAAGCGAAAACGGGAGTTCGATGGTAACACCGAACATCGTATTGTGCGAAGACCACTTACTGGTGTTCAGGTCTATGGTCGGGTGAAGGATATTATAAACCACTTTGGTCCTCCATTGAAGCTGGCTAAGACTAATATGTGGAAGAAAAAATCAATATTTTGGGAATTAGAGTATTGGAAAGATCTACAAGTCAGACATTGTATCGATGGAATGCACATAGAGAAAAATGTGGGTGAAAGTCTGTCTGCGACATTGCTTAACATGAAGGGAAAGTCAAAACCACGTCAAGGCCAGAAAAGATATGAAAGAATTGGGGATACGAGAAGAACTTCATCCGCAAGAGCGTGGAAAACGTATATTTGCCTCTGCTTGTCACACTTGTCTAACAAGAGAAACAAATTGTTTGTAACTGTCTTAGCAACATTAAGGTTCCTACAGGTTACTCTTCCAACATAAGAAGTCTTGTATCCATGTCCACTCTCAAACTGATTGGAATGGTGTCTCATGATTATCGAGTGTTGTTGCATGAGTTCTTGCTGATTGCAATCCGTGGTATATTGCCACCAAATGTACGAAGAACAGTACAAAACCTTTGTTTCTTTTTTAAAGCCATTTCTGCTAAGGTTTTAGACGTGGAAACACTGGATAAAATACAAGCTGATGTTGTTGTGACACTATGTGAGCTGGAGATGTACTTTCCCCCTTCATTCTTTGATATTATGGTGCACCTAGTTGTTCATTTAGTGGGAGAAATTAAACAGTGTGGTCCTCTGTATCTTCGATATATGTATCCATTTGAAAGATATATGGGTGTCCTTAAAAAGAAAATGAAGAACCGGCGTCGCCCTGAGGGAAGCATCATTGAAGGGGTCACATCAGAGGAAGTGGTGGACTTTTGCACGAATTACCTAGATGGTGTTAAGTCTATTGGTCTACCAACATCTAGGCACGAGGGGAGACTTGAGGGAGTAGGCATTTTAGGGAAAAAAAGATTAGAGTCAGCACTGAAATGTTGAACAAAGCACATTTACTCGTGATGCAACATATTGTTGCGCTTGAACCATACTTTGAGCAGCATATTGCCATTTTAAAAGAAAGATATCCCACAAGGAGTGAAAGGTGGTTAGATAAGGAGTATAACCGAACATTTATTCAATGGTTAAAGGAAAAGGTGCTAGCAGATGATTCTGAGGATTCATCAGAGGAGGTGCAGTGGTTGGCACTTGGACCAAATGTCAATGTTTTGTCTTTCGAAGGATATGATATTAATGGCTACACATTTTACACAGAGCGTCAGGATCAAAAATCAGTTAATCAGAACAGTGGTGTCAGTGTTATTGCATCCTTGGATTCTTATGGTAATACCAATGACCATGGTCGTGAACCAGTCAAACAACCTTACTACGGTATCATTGAAAATATCTGGGTTTTGGACTATACAAACTATGACATTTGTGTATTTATGTGCAAATGGGCTGATAACAAATGTGGTTGTCGTGTAGACTCTGATGGTTTTAGGCTGGTTAACCTTGGTAAAGCTACTCCAACTGATGATCCATTCATTGTTGCATCTAAGGCAAAACAAGTATTTTTTGTTAGTGACCCATGTGATTTGAATTGGTCCATTGTTAGAGAAGGAAAATGACGTATTGTTGGAGTCAGTGATGTAACAGATGAAGATGACTATGATCTGTTGAACGATGCATCATCACTGTCAATTGGGTCACCTCCAAGTATTGTGGATAATGACGCTAACAATAACAAGATGTACTATGGACGCTCTGACCATAATGAAGGATTGTGGATTAAAAACTAATATTTGTTATGTATGTGTTAGATAATGTACCTTAACCTACAATTTTCAAATTTGTAATGTCAAGTATACTTATTTTTGTTTAATGTTTCTGATATAGACAATCTAATTTTATATTTTAATGTTTGTCTTAGGTGGTCATCAGCATGGCACATGCTAATGACACGGAGGATCATGAAGGGTCACAAAACATGGATACTGATTCTCTGGATGGCATGGCGAGTCTCGGTCTGACATTGGTGTTGATGAGGGGCCATTAGAGCATGTGCTTACTGGAGATAAATGTGTTGAGGAGGGACCATTTGAGCATGTGACTCCTCGGATTATAAATCCACGAAAGGGGCGTGGGCCTACGAGGTGTTTGAAGATCAAGAAAGCTGACAAAACCAACCTTCTGTGGGATAGATACATTAGACCGACGGGTCCCGAAGGATGAATTTGCTAGTATGCTAGGGACTTTAGCCAAAAGCAACTACAACATCAACCAATAATGGAGTCAGGTTGAGCAAAAAAAGAAAGATTTGATGTGGCAGACTGTTAGAGATAGATACAAAATTCCTGACGAAGCTAAGAATACAGTTATGTCATTGATTGCTTCTCGAGCCAAGGGGTTCAGACATGAGTTGGTGATGGGATGGATCAGCAACAAAGGAAAAAGGAAAAATAATGTAGATCCATGGGTGTTGTATGAAGGATTCATCACTAAGCAAGATTGGGACAAATTTGTTGCTACTCGCACATCTGAAGACTTCAAGGTAGTTTTTGTTAACAATAGTTAAATTTTCAATATGTGCACTTCTTTACTATAATTATTTTTCTTTTTTATTTTTTATACCACATATAAGCAGGAACTCAAAAACAAGCAAGAGAGAACCGCGATAAAAATATCCATCAACATTACATGGGAAGAAAAGGGTATACTGGTTCTATTAAGAAATGGAGAGAACGAGGGCTACTAAAAAACGGAATGAAGATGGTACTTTGAGTCTCATTGAGGCTGATGATGAGGCATGCAAGGTTGATTCCTATTTGTTGGGCTGACAGAAAATGAATGATGTAGGGGAGCTGTTCTTTCCAGTGAAAGAGACAACGATTTTGTCTGAAAAAATTGGATGAAACCCTTTTCATTTACTTATAATTTGTACTACTGAGATATAAATTATTTCTTTTCATTCTTATGGTTTTGATTGGTTAATAGGCCGCTATGAATGGAGGACAATGGTACTCAATCTTCTGTTCTAAGTGATGATGACAAGCTGAATCGTGCCCTTGGGAAGAAGGACCATCCCGGCCGAGTTAGAGGATTTGGAGGAGAGGTTCGCAAGGGTTATGTGTTCCAAAATACGGGCAAACGATCATTAGGTGTTACGAGGAGAGATTTTCAGATTGAAGAGTCTTTGATGAAAGAGCGAGAAAACGTAACAACTTGAAGAACGTTTTCGTCAGTTTGAGGAATTACTACAAAGTGGAGGTTTAGTACAATCTACTCCCAAACCAACAACTTCCACACCAATTACCACTTCATCTCCTACTGATCCTTATCCATTTGCTCATCTTGAGGTTAGTTGTAGTATAAAATCAAATGTGATGTGTTGCTACATGTTTATCAAGTTGTTTAAATACTTTAGTTTTATGCTCGACTATTCATAACTCATTTTAAATATTTGGGTAGGAGCATAAGGCTTGTCACTTAGATTGTGGATCAATGGAGTGGTAGTATTTGTTGCACAAGGCAAGGTGATGAAGTCCTCGTCTGAAACTCCTATTCACTGTAAACCTCTTCCTGAATATTATGCAAAGGTTATTGTTAATCGCGTAATCACGGGCTACGAGAATCAGCATCTTCCGCTTCCAACAACAGAGATGCGGTTATAATTGATGCAGTAACTTCTATTGTTCCATGGCCCATTAGTTTGTTGTTCATAAAGGAGGTAGTCATTTCAAATTTTATGATATACCGTTTCATGTACACGTGGTTTAATTAACATTCTATTATAACTTTTATTTTTATATGAGTAGGTTACACAAGAGGAGCCTTTGACGAAAAAACAGAATGTCATAGCGAAGGTGGCAATTGCTTGAAATTGCTTGATATATTGTTTCATGTTAAATTGGTCTAAATAATAATCTATTATAACTTTTATGTTTATATATATGAGTAGGTTACACAAGAGGAGCCTTTGACGAAAAAACAGAATGTCAGCGAAGTGGCAATTGCTTGAAACTGCTTGATATATTGTTTCATGTTAAATTGGTCTAACTAATAATCTATTATAACTTTTATGTTTATATATGAGTAGGTTACACAAGAGGAGCCTTGACGAAAAAACAGAAGGTCATAGCGAAGGTGGCAATTGCTTAAAACTGCTTGATATATTGTTTCATGTTAAATTGGTCTAACTAATAATCTATTATAACTTTTATTTTATATGAGTAGGTTACACAAGAGGACCCTTTGACGAAAAAACAGAAGGTCATAGCGAAGGTGACAAAGGTAACTCTTTCTAGATTTACGACACATGTTTTGAAGTTTAGTTTTTAAAGTTTTACTTCATTACATTACTTATCTTAAATTATGTGCAAATGTGGTAGAAACGTTTGATCGAAACACAAAACGAAGTAGACCCTAAGAGGAATTCGTTGGTTCAACACGTTTTTTACGAAGTTAAGTAAACATGAAGATGCTTCATGACAAGATCATGCAAATGCCAAGTGACATAACGAACATATGTTTGAAGCTTCCAAAAAGAATATTCCATTATGAGGAGGATATGGGTGTCTCAATCAGTTTTGAAGACATTACAGAAGTGATGCGATGGCAACACGTCAATGTATCTATCATCCAAGCATATGAAGTGTAAGTATTTATTTTATGTTTTATTTTCTACATTTATAAAATATGTTAAAGTAGATAAATTTATATGAATTAATCATTTTTAATTTTGATGAAGTATCTGCTCATCCTCGATTTGCGAAAGAGCTGGTTTGGCGAAAGTGATCACTTTCTTGTGCCCCCAGTTGACATCATTCGATCAAGCAAAACTAGAACCAAATGCGTTTGCGTCATATCTTCACCATGGCTTATTGGCAGCGAAAGCAAAGCGCAGCAGTTTTGTTTTCATCCCGCATCATGTAGTGTAAGTATCAAAATAATCTTACTAAAATCAAATTTGTTGATTGTATATGTAAGTTATGGACTAATATGTTTGACGTCTTATACATGCTAGCAATCATTGGGTCATGCTTATTATCTCTATGAATACATCCACCTTGTTCGTGCTTGATCCGATGGGGAGAGATGCTACTGATATTGAAATTATGAACCAGATAATAGAGTGAGTGATTTGCTAAATTGTCAATTTAAGTTCTTGATTTTACGTTTACAAAAATGACATATAATTGTCTAATCATTATTCTACAGCTCTTATAAGAAGGTTAGACTTGGTGATGATGGTAATCCCAGTAGTATTGACTTGAAGATCCGTCACTTCGAAGTATGAATGTTTGTTTTGCATTATATGCTGTCACTTTAGTATGCTTTTTGAATATATTTCATTTCTGATCCACCACTATATTGTGTTATTAGTGTCCTCGCCAAATGGATTATGTGAGATGTGGTTATTCTGTGATGAGGTACATGAATGACTTCTGCGCCAACAAACACCTCAATTTTACTAAAAGTGATGACGAGGTACGTAAAGTGTGGTATTATGTTATTTGTTTATAGTGTAGTTCTTGTTTGTTACGATTTGCTCAATACTTCACACTTTTACACCTCAATTACATGTGAATGTTCCACCCACGTGCTTGCTTTTCAATTATATAAACCATTATCGAAAAATGCTCACAGCCACCACCATCTTTCACTTGCCACTGTTGCTGCTGCATCGTCTCCACTTCTCTCAATTTCAGTTTCTCTTCTTTCTACTGTAAAAGAGTTTCATTTTTGAGCAAGTATAGCTTTATTTGTGAAACTAAACAAAAAAAAAAAGGAACTTGAAGGTGTTAAGCTAAAGATGATGAACTCCAAGTAGAAGTGGCAATGGCACATTACAAGACTTGGAATAATGGGGTGGGGTGGTGAGAAAGATTAGTATTTTTTTTCCTTGTGTGACTATGGCTAGTTTATAATGTATTTCATCGACATGATGATGTTTTCTATTGATATGGTTTTTGAAACCAGATGTGTGTTGGCAGTACATTGTTAGTGTATAAGTTAGCCTATTCCCACAAGTTTCCATCTCATCAAAACCTATCGATTCCGGCAACAGTTTATGATTAAGGAACAATTCTTAGATATCAATCTTATTCTAATATCTCTATTGTTTCATATATTAGGTATATGAATTCTTTCACAATTATGGCAATACTTACACTACAAAGGAACTTGACTTCGTGAAAGAAGAATTGGCACAATGTTTAAATATACAGTTTTTTGTTAGACAGCTCTAGCGGGCAGGTATGTAAAATACAGTATTATGTTCGTTTCTTTTTCAACACTTATTAACTATATATACTTGTTCTAATATTTCTATTGTTTTTAAATATTAGGCGTTTCTTTGACACTTTTGGATTGCTCTTAGAAGGAAGTGAACACTTTTGGATTACTCTTAGAAGGAAGTGAACACTTTTGGATTGCTCTTAGAAGGAAGTGAACACTTTTTGATTGCTCTTAGAAGGAAGTGAACACTTTTGGATTTCTTTTTGTGGTACTTTGTACAAGAGATTGAGATTGTTGAATTTTGTGAATGTTACAGTGTATATGGGAAATGAATTCAGTGGCTCTTTTACAAGCTGGGGTGGCTGCGTATTGAATGTGTCATGTGTAATAGACATGATTGACTGTTTATTGTAGGGTGTAAAGAAGTATAAAGAAACAGAAAAAAAAATTTTTTAAAAAAATATAACACGGTTGTATATCCAACCGAGTTATAAAATAAGTTTGTATTTTAGCGGGGAAAAAGATTAATAACACGGTTGTTAATAACAAGGGTGTTGTAAAATATGACTTTATAACACGGTTGCTTAAAAAAACCGTGTTATAAAACGACATTAAATTTTACGGGAAACGACTTTATAACACGGTTTCTAAAACAATTTTATAACACGGTTGTATATCCAACCGAGTTATAAAATAAGTAAGCACTTTATAACACGGTTTTGGCCTAGTTAACCGTGTTATAAAACAATTTTATAACACGGTTGCTAACCGTGTTGTAAAGTGAAAAAGAATATACGTGTAACACCCCAACCACCACCGTACACTTAACAACACATTGCAGCGGAAACTCAACTCATCACATTACTTATTTCAATGGTGTTACAGACCGTTAACCACCCACGTGGCTAACAAGGCTAATACATGTACTTTGTATCGGTCTGATGGACTAGACTCCCGAGCAACTACACGTTACATTTGCTTCCCTCAACAACAACCATATACTTATTACATTCCAACCGTACCGAGTATTTACAAACTAATGCCGATAACAATTTCGGTCTTCTACGCCTACAATGCTTACGCCATTTAAAATGGCTACCCATGTATAAACATCTACCCCGTCCTACTCTCGAACGGCTTCCAGCTCCTTGTACCTGAAATAGAAAAGGAGAGAAAGGGTGGCCCCCAAGGGGCTCAGCACCTTTGCTGGTATGGTAATCCCGCAGCCCACATGCTACCGGGCCACGCACAACTAATTGTCGTCTTAGCATGCAGTTGATTATATTTAAATCATGCATACAAGCCATAAACATACAACACATAATATTTCGCCTCAATGGGCTCAACCAATAACCAACATCCACACTTAACCAACCATCCAATGATTCCTTAAACCCTAGAGTGGCTCTCCTCTAAAACGGAGCTACTTCCTTAACGAACGACATGTACCCATTAATCGGGTTATCCTTAACGCCTCTTGTCACAACTGGGATTCATTCCCATGAATCCACACACTCCATATCCTACAACATATCTCATTCCTCATATAACAAACATAACAAACCTTTCTTGTTTCGACGTACACATGATAACATCACCATCATTTTAAACAACCCATATATATATATATATATATAATATATACTACCATAGCATAGCAAGGGAATTTGCATAGCACCATAAATTACATAACACCATAAAATCGGTTCTCACAAGGAACCTTCCACCATAGTTAGTATACCAGTGAGCCTAGAGATTATTACCAATCCCATGTTAAGCTCGTTACCAACCTCGTTACCGTCCGGTTATATAGAACGGTTAACTTATACCCAAGGTTGTGTCGGATATAGTAATCCCAAGCACACCGAAATAACATACGTATGCCCCTGTGGCCCGACGTGAGTCAGTAACTAGCTTTGGATAAGCTAAGGGAAGGTAGAAACCAAATTGGAATACCACCTATACATACACCAAGAGAGCCGAACTGGATATGATATCGACTCCCGTCCATCACACCGTGGCCGGAACAACCGGACTCCTCACCCCCATTAGTACATATACACTTATAAATAAGTAGTTAGAGATCCATTATGGAGCCTACCACATCCACACACCATACGGTATCATAACCGAGTTAAGCACACAAGGGAGGTTCACACACTTGCATACAATAACAATGTCCAACTAACTCACACATAGCCGTGGTTAGCACGTTCCCAAGGTTTGGGCCGTCAACTCCGAATACCGATCACTCATGTGTTCCTAGATTTGGTTAGCTAAGGTTTAACACATATTTGAGGTTAAATGGTATCGGAGGCCAATTTCGCCACATAAATGAATTACTATAAACTCATTACATGTTTTAATCTTACAAGGTGGCAAACACTCAGTAAAACATATTGGCATACAAGCCGGTGTAATCCGGTAGGCACAGGTTGCAAGAAAACCATACCTGTCACCGGAGTCCACTTTACCACGTCCACTTATGTTCCTCGAGCAATTCTCGAACAACTGATAACATTACATGTACTTTTATTAACATCGATGTAACTGATTGTTTAAAGTCTAATGCTTATCTTTCTAACCATCATCACTCCCTAATGTTGGACCACTAAGTCATTGTAGTTTAAACTTAATCATATAAGTTAATCACTTCTCATTACACTTCATACTTGTTTACCCCTCTTAAGGCCTTTACATGTCACCAAACAAGGCCTAAACATCATCTAAACACATTACCATTCAATCCCCCATCATTAGGAGCCTTAAACAAATTTTTTTCTTCATTTCTGGTCTGGACCGCCCCTCTGGGGCGTCCCAGGGGCGTCCACAACAGATGCTACACGTTCCTTTTTTTTTTTCACTTCTCTGCACTGGACCTCCCCACAGGGGCGGTCCGTAGGGGCGGTCCACTGCAGAACCAATTTTCTAATGTGCTTTTCTCCTCTTTAAGAACTCCAAATTCATCCTTTTTTCCTATGCTTTACACATGTTCTCCACATGTTTTAACATCTTTTGGGCACACTTAAACCCTTTCAAAACATCCCAAAGATTCCTTAAACTTTTACTCAACTTTTACTAAGTCCTTAACACTTAGAACATTTTTTTCCTTACACTTGTAACTTGTATTCTTGCCTAAAACTTCACCTAACCAAGTACTCCCTCACCACCTTATAACATCATCTCCCAAGCATCTTCTCTTACTAACCAAATCTTCTCTTTCACAACTCCTTAAATTCCTTTCTCAAAACCTTATCTATACCTTATTCCCACCTTGCACATCACATAACCTAAACCTTAAACAAACTCCTCCAAGACTTTAATGCATTCTCAAAACACACATGGAATTCCTAGAACTTCCAAGATAACACCTAAATCCTTATAGCACCTTAGAACACCTTAATGCATGTGTTCTTCCTTAGTGAAGCATGTGTCCATTCCTAACCATTCCTAGTTCACCCAAGTTCATTTAAGCACTTAGAATTCCTTATACATTTTACAAATTTCGCCATGGGTTCTCTTAGCACATCATCATTCCAAAACTCATAGTTTTCACCATTAAGCACTCAAGAGCACCTAAATCCATCAAGAACATTATCACTCACAAAATTTCACCAACTTTACACTACATCACAATATAGTGCATAATTAAACTTGCTTGGCACTTAGGCCCTTAAATAACATGGCTCTTAGGCCCTTAAATTGCATAATCCTTAAACACTGAATTTCCCACATAAATAATGCCTTTGACCTGCAAATACATACACCAATACATATGTTCTTTTACTAGTCTCCTTGAGAACACTTTACTAGGTCATTCACCATTTGCTCTTTAGGTAGTTTTAACAAGCATTATAAGCTTATTTCTCCTAAGGCATTAAACCACATTAAGATAGCATATTTACCTCTTTTCCTCCCAAATTTCTTTCTTGTTTCCTTACAAAACCGGTAAGGCATTTGGTTCCTTGCCAACAACTAAACAATATACCAACATTGAAATGAGTATATAAGCTTTAAGCTTTATCTCATTGTAAACCCTAGTTACATATATTGTTTTAACACATCAAGGTAATTGTTTTACCTTTGAATGGAAAGAGAGCTTGAATGAGTATCAAGAGAGGACTCCTCCTAGCCCTTGGAAGATTTAAATGAAGCTAAAACAAGACAAGAGAAGACACCATTACAAGGTGCATTTTCGGTCAACACCAAAAATGAAGGAAATGGAGTTTTCTTTGGTTTTTCCTTACCTTGAAGCAAAGGTGATCAACAAGGCATAAAAATATTAGCTCAAGCTCCTTCCATGGAAGTTCTCCTTGGCACCGAAATGGTGGTTTTGATGATTTGAAAAGATAGGAATGAAGAGCTTGCTCCAACTAAGAGAACGGTAGTCCCGGAATTAAATTCGGAGCATGGAGTCATAAGTTACAAGTGAAGAAGGGTGAAGAATGACATGGTTCTGTTGGAAACCGATGGAGAGAGGAGGAAGAAGGTAGCCACCGTGGGAAATGAAGAAAGGAATGAGAGAATGAGGAAATGAGTTTGCTTTGTTAGTTTTAGATATTTAAGTAAAGTAAATAGTGTTTTACTTTATCAATTTCTATCTTATCAATTTAACAAAGGGATGACTCATTCCCTTATGAGGAAACCGGCCCCAAATAGTAGCAAGGGGGTATTTTAGACTTTATTAGTCAATTGTCTCACTTATAACATTATATGTTACAAACTAGTTATAAAAATCACTATTCACCAAAAACAAGGCACATAGAAGTGAAATTTTTGATTTCCCATTGATATAGCCACCCAAATGTGATACTATATAGTACACATGTTAATTAAAGAGTAATGATGGACATTTAGCCATTCAAAACTCATTTACAAGACAATTTTTCAAAAACGTGCTTTAAGACTCCTTAAAGCACATTTTGCGTTTTAACTTGTTTTCAAGCTTGGTTTTCTTTGGTAATTGATTTAATATGTTCATTAACATATAAATAAGGCATAGGTATGACCATTAGGCCTTATACACATTTATCCCAAGCTTAGAGCACATTTTAGCCCATATTGACCTTAAGGTATTTATTTGTGTTTTGTTTGGTTTCATTGTCTACCAAAGTTTCCTAAGGACTTAATTAGCCTTATAAAGTCATAATTAAACATTATCAAGTCTTGGTAGGCTCTTTGGGTCCTCACCAAGTTCACTCCAAGCTTAGAGCATGTTTTTGCTCAAACCGTGTCTTAGTGTTTTATTGAGTTTTACCATGGTTTAAATGGTTCATTTATGTTTCTAAGGCACTTTTTAGCCTTTAAATACCATAGTTTAACATTTACACAACATACCAAGGTTTGGGGTATTTCAATCTACCCCCCTTAAAAGAACTTCGTCCTCGAAGTTCACATTTCCTCGCATCATTGGGTTGGAATACGGGAATTACTTATAGCCATAAAACTTCCATTACCAACCACCCTTTACATCCAACCTCGGACTTAATGGTCCGGGCAACATATCCACATTACACATAAAATATCATACTCACATGGTAACCTTGGACTTAATGGTCCGGGTACCTTCACCACACTTGCACTAACATAATATCCCTCAGACTCTTAGGTCTGGGTGACATAACCACATTTGGACTCGTAGGCCCGGGTAACACAACACCTTTAGACTCATAGGTCTTGATAGCATACACTTTAGGAGATCAAGGTCAAAATAACCTTTATCACACATACCAAACAACATGTCATAGCATGTATATCAAACAGAAATACCTTTTCCATCTCTCCATGGGCTCAAGTCCCATGTTGAGTACATATACACTGTGATCCCGCAGAACCCGGTCGCGATGGACACCTTCTGGTCCCCGTTCCTTTGGGAGATCAAAACATTCACTTAATTTTTTAACATATGTACTTCTCATGTCACCGGTCCGAAGACAAAGGCTCATACGTCCTCAGCTCGTGAGCAAGTACTACAAAAATATTCTTTACTAGGTTAAGTATAAGAAGATCTTTTATTCAAAATATTAATCGATTGTTTGAAAACACCCATTGAAAATCCTTTTGAAAACACCACACAACTCCAAGTCCAATTTATGCTCCTTGTATCTTTCTTAACATGGTTATTTGTAATCACTTATAGGGAGCTTCAAGAATCATCCAACACTGATGTGATCAGCATCGGTGTTGAACTATCTTTCCACCCCAATTTGTGTTCGGCTTCCCTTGATCTCATGATAATCAAGTTTCACCTCCCACTTCATTTTCAACCAACAATTAATTCAAGCATATCCCATTTTCTATCTTTGAATCCTTCTAGTCATAATCATGACATCTCCAAGGGATAGAACTCCGTCTATCAATCATCATCCAAATCCAACTTAATTCAAGTTACCTAGGGAATTTAATTCTCACTAGGTTCTATGTCGGTCTCATACCCCTTCATAAATCACAACACTGTATATATACATATATTTTTATCAAAATACCATACATGGTTTACGTTTATGCACCGTCGGGGTTTTAGTTCCCCGGGAGTTTCTTTACTCCCTTCCACTTGTACTCTCACACACCACTGTTAACAAAATGACACACTTCCCACAATGGTATTCGCATCTTTTGTGCGCAATTACCACAATTTAACCACAAATAAATGCGTATGTTTATATAACACACGCGCCAACCATCATAACAATTCATTTTGTGCTATGCACAACCCCATTCACGTACACTTGTACGGTAAAACACACTAAGTGGTTTTGCGCTCTACCCCCCTTAAAAGGGATTACGCCCACGTAATCAATCACTGAGCTTAGCTTAAAATGTTCTGCCGTCGTGAAGTGTTTTAACTTCCACGCGGTCTATTACACAATGGATTCTGATTAGAGGATCTTAACCATAGCGGTTTAGTTCCTAAACCAAGAATTCGCATTGGAGTTGTAACTCTTAACCGGTTTCGGTCCTGGCCTGTAAGGCTTCTAGGCATTGATGACTAGCCATCCATTCATATTCACAATGTATATCCGGTATCTGACGCATGGGCTCACTGGCCTCTGTTGCGCAACCCTGATAATTATAGAGCTAGTTTGCCCCATTCGTTACTGTTACTGTATTGTACATCTCCAATGTATTACCTTTATCGAGGTAACAATGGTTTCTCAACCGACGCATGGTATCTCCTACCCTGAGCGAATTTGGTGAGTTCCAAAACTTTCCGTCCACTTCTCCACTAGCTTACAGCGTAAACTACTATGTATTTCACAATGATTGACTTACTTCTACCGACTTACTGTCGGTTGAGATTGAGCTACTACCTAATGTGTAGTGCTCTCTCAGTTATTTCTCACACCTGGGGTATATCTCATACCGACCTTTAGTATTTAGTGTTACTGTAGTTATTTACTGTTAATCATGTCTCCACCTTTGGTTTTGTACATGTATTCTTTCATTCCTGCGGCCTTGCATTACCTATGCATCGGCCATTATAACATTATTCCTTCACAATTACCATGATTCTGATTCCTAGCTATCCCACTCGATCATTACTGTGCAAGTGCAATACCAAAACACTCAGTCATACAGAGTGCAGAGGCGTAAACTCTTGACGGTAAATCTCTCATGCGATTGCGATAGGAATTTACACTATGTTTTACTGAAATTCTTATCACATAATACTTGTCACCGGCTTACTGCTCGGTTCGTTTGCTATCGCTTACTGTTGTGCTTCCACTGGGTTTAACTCATAACTCTGCTCCCCCCATTTATCATTTAACCATACTCACACAACGGTCGCTTATTGCGCACCATATCCTTACTCATTATACAACATCAACTTATACTGCATCCGCTATTATATTAGCTTCTGCTATTACGCTGGGTTTATCTGGCCACTTATTTGGCTGATTTTTGAATATACTACTATTTTTTTCCTGAGCCTTTCTGTTTTCTTGAGCGTTGTTCGCTACACATTTAGCTTTACACACCTATGGTGATTGCTATCAGACTTATTACTCTTCCTGTGTACACAACTGGTACGAGCACTTCCTTTCGTGTTATTTTATTCAAATCACCCTGGGGTAGTAACAACGTGGTCCATCCTCCACACATTTCTTGAACTTGATTCACATATACTAACTACCGCTTTCTGCGGTCTCACATATCGAGAGGTATCCCCACTCTAATGCAGTGGTTCGCTTACCACTTTATCCACTTATACAACATAAACTTCTACAATCAATCAAATTTATATAACATATCTTGCTTATGGCTATAAGCCTTATTTGCCTTGAGCTGGGCTCATTGTAGGTGTCCACCACACTGTACTTCTCTATACCATTTACCTGGTTAGAGGTTGTATTGGCATCCATGACAAGGTTGTTGCATCACATTTTCCTTTCATGGGATGTCCCTTAGGATTGTCAGTCCGTCTCCTGACAACTTATGTCTAAACTGGGTTTTATTTCAACCCTTGTGCTTCTGTCATGCATTCGTTCAACAATTGTTGATGCGAACACCCTTCAAGGAATTCTCCTGGGTGTTGTTAAGTTATGCCTTTACATCTGGTTCACAGTTATTGGTACATCCAGTTAGCCACGCCTTTTTGCGTTCTTATCTGGTTACTATCTTCTTCTGTGAAGATCACACATTTCCTGATAGTGCAGGTACTCATTCTGGGATTTTCATCCCGTCCATTGCACATTAATGTGTCCACATTAGGCACATGCCTTGCCCTGCTTTCCAGCTATCATGTTTATCCCTGGGATCCTTAAGTCATATAAGCTGTCTTTACATTCAGTTAGTGCACTTCGCACCTCCTGACTCTTAAACATTTCCTTGAAAGGAATTCACTAATTCCTTTAATCTCGTTAACTTAACTGAGTTCCTTAACTTCAATCATTCCTTGCATCTCTAGCTCTCGTTTGATTTATAATGCTGACCGTAGACGGAAGTCGACTACTTCCCGTGTTCTGGACTCTACTCGTATACATATATGGGGTATCGTACTGATACATTTACTACTTACCCAACTAACCTATAAGTAGGTCTGTCAGGCCCACATGCTCCTATCGGAGTGCGGTCCCACAACACAGTTGGTACACTTGTAGTGTCTGTCCACGCCCTAGGTGAAGTATTCTGTTGTCAACTCCCTTATATTGTCCCTTGACAATATGCGTCCCGTGCTTCCCGAACTTAATCGAAGGAAAGTTTATCCACTATTGTAACCTATCATCTGCCCTTGGTTTTACTGGTTTGGTGTAAAAGAAGTTGGAAAGAAGTGTTGGTTTGAAAGAAAATTTGGTTTTGAAAAGAAAAGGGTTTGAATAAATCTGGGTTGAAAGAAAATTTTTCATGGTTTCACAACATCTTCTTACCTTAGCCAAGTCTAGCTTCTTGCTGACTGGTGTACTTACAATTCAGAGGTTGGCTAGCAGGCCCTTCCTCTGTTATGACGATCACACTTAGCTTTATGGTACTTCACCAAGTACTTTGTAGTGGTTATAAATTTCTCGAATAGCCCGTTATAGCAGCACTTGCTATGGCAAGTGCGCCATGCTAACTGTCTATCGGTTCAACACATACCGGTTGTGGTATTGTTTTTACCCGCACTATCATCAGTGGCCTTGTTGGCCCTTATTTTGTTCTTACGGTCTCGACAAAAACCTTTTGGTAACTTCTCACTGTATTCACATAATAGTTATCAACTGGGGTGTCTCCCATTCTGAAGTCCCCTTTTTATATAGCATTTTTCTCTTTGTAGCCCGTTCCACGCATCATCGTGGTTACTGAGACTTGCTCTTGTTTGGGCACTACGTTATAGTTCCTTAGTTGGTTGGCATGCCGTTGGTGTATCGCTTACCAACTGTGGTCCCATAGACATTCGTCTCGGGTTTCATTAATCCACTTCTTGCTTGTTGCACGGTCAGTGCGTTGCAAGCCGGTCGTTCTCGACTGCTCGGCATGTCGACCCAGGTTGCTGGAAATTCTATTCTTCTATACACAAGATTCTTCATTCCTCGCTATAAATGCGGTTAACATTGTTCAGATGGAGACCGTCTCCGGGATTCCCAGTTTTTGGGATCTTCCGTATGACAGGTTCTCCGTACCCTAAAGGTATGTAATAACAGCCAGATCGGGTATTCCCGAGTAAGAGTGGACTTTCATCTCTCTGGCGTTCTTTCCCAAGTTATAAAACAGGGATTGTGGAGGGCGGGAAGGATATGTAGGTTTCCAGTATTCACTGGTAGTTCCTATCTAGCGTACTCTCACGCTATCACTCAACCCTTAACCCAAAGTACTTAAATCCTAACTCGGTACTTCCTAAGCTCGGTAGTTCAGTCATCAGAGCGATACTTCGCTCTGATACCACTTTTTGTAACACCCCAACCACCACCGTACACTTAACAACACATTGCAGCGGAAACTCAACTCTCATATTACTTATTTCAATGGTGTTACACGCCGTTAACCACCCACGTGGCTAACAAGGCTAATACATGTACTTTGTATCGGTCTGATGGACTAGACTCCCGAGCAACTACACGTTACATTTGCTTCCCTCAACAACAACCCATATACTTATTACATTCCAACCGTACCGAGTATTAAAATAATGCCGATAACAATTTCGGTCTATACTACGCCTACAATGCTTACGCCATTTAAATGGCTACCCATGTATAAACATCTACCCCGTCCTACTCTCGAACGGCTTCCAGCTCCTTGTACCTGAAATAGAAAAGGAGAGAAAGGGTGGCCCCAAGGGGCTCAGCACCTTTGCTGGTATGGTAATCCCGCAGCCCACATGCTACCGGGCCACGCACAACTAATTGTCGTCTTAGCCAGTTGATTATATTTAAATCATGCATACAAGCCATAAACATACAACACATAATATTTCGCCTCAATGGGCTCAACCAATAACCAACACATCCACACTTAACCAACCATCCAATGATTCCTTAAACCCTAGAGTGGCTCTCCTCTAAAACGGAGCTACTTCCTTAACGAACGACATGTACCCATTAATCGGGTTATCTTAAACGCCTCTTGTCAACTGGGATTCATTCCCATGATCCACACACTCCATATCCTACAACATATCTCATTCCTCATATAACAAAACATAACCAACCTTTCTCTGTTTCGACGTAACATGATAACATCACCATCATTTTAAACCCATATATATATATATATATATATATATATATATATATATATATTATATTATACCATAGCATAGCAAGGGAATTTGCATAGCACCATAACATTACATAACACCATAAAATCGGTTCTCACAAGGAACCTTCCACCATAGTTAGTATACCAGTGAGCCTAGAGATTATTACCAATCCCATGTTAAGCTCGTTACCAACCTCGTTACCGTCGGTTATATAGAACGGTTAACTTATACCCAAGGTGTGTCGGATATAGTAATCCCAAGCACACGAAATAACATACGTATGCCCCTGTGGCCCGACGGAGTCAGTAACTAGCTTTGGATAAGCTAAGGGAAGGTAGAAACCAAATTGGAATACCACCTATACATACACCAAGAGAGCCGAACTGGATATGATATCGACTCCCGTCCATCACACGGTGGCCGGAACAACCGGACTCCTCACCCCCCATTAGTACTATACACTTATAAATAAGTAGTTAGAGATCCATTATGGAGCCTACCACATCCACACCATACGGTATCATAACCGAGTTAAGCACAAAGGGAGGTTCACACACTTGCATACAATAACAATGTCCAACTAACTCACACATAGCCGTGGTTAGCACGTTCCCAAGGTTTGGGCAACTCCGAATACCGATCACTCATGTGTTCCTAGATTTGGTTAGCTAAGGTTTAACACATATTTGAGGTTAAATGGTATCGGAGGCCAATTTCGCCACATAAATGAATTACTATAAACTCATTACATGTTTTAATCTTACAAGGTGGCAAACACTCAGTAAAACATATTGGCATACAAGCCGGTGTAATCCGGTAGGACACAGGTTGCAAGAAAACCATACCTGTCACCGGAGTCCACTTTACCACGTCCACTTATGTTCCTCGAGCAATTCTCGAACAACTGATACATTACATGTACTTTTATTAACATCGATGTAACATGATTGTTTAAAGTCTAATGCTTATCTTTCTAACCATCATCACTCCCTAATGTTGGACCACTAAGTCATTGTAGTTTAAACTTAATCATATAAGTTAATCACTTCTCATTACACTTCATACTTGTTTACCCCTCTTAAGGCCTTTACATGTCACCAAACAAGGCCTAAACATCATCTAAAACCATTACCATTCAATCCCCATCATTAGGAGCCTTAAACAAATTTTTTTTCTTCATTTCTGGTCTGGACCTCTCCTGTGGGGGGGCGGTCCCAGGGGCGGTCCACAACAGATGCTACACGTTCCTTTTTTTTTTTCACTTCTCTGCACTGGACCTCCCCACAGGGGCGGTCCGTAGGGGCGGTCCACTGCAGAACCAATTTTCTAATGTGCTTTTCTCCTCTTTAAGAACTCCAAATTCATCCCAATTTTTTCCTATGCTTTACACATGTTCTCCCACATGTTTTAACATCTTTTGGGCACACTTAAACCTTTCAAACATCCCAAAGATTCCTTAAACTTTTACTCAACTTTTACTAAGTCCTTAACACTTAGAACATTTTTTTCCTTACACTTGTAACTTGTATTCTTGCCTAAAACTTCACCTAACCAAAGTACTCCCTCACCACCTTATAACATCATCTCCCAAGCATTCTCTTACTAACCAAATCTTCTCTTTCACAACTCCTTAAATCCTTTCTCAAAACCTTATCTATACCTTATTCCCACCTTGCACATCACATAACCTAAACCTTAAACAAACTCTCCAATGACTTTAATGCATTCTCAAAACACACATGGAATTCCTAGAACTTCCAAGATAACACCTAAATCCTTATAGCACCTTAGAAACCTTAATGCATGTGTTCTTCCTTAGTGAAGCATGTGTCCATTCCTAACCATTCCTAGTTCACCCAAGTTCATTTAAGCACTTAGAATTCCTTATACATTTTACAAATTTCGCCATGGGTTCTCTTAGCACATCATCATTCCAAAACTCATAGTTTTCACCATTAAGCACTCAAGAGCACCTAAATCCATCAAGAACATTATCACTCACAAAATTTCACCAACTTTACACTACATCACAATATAGTGCATAATTAAACTTGCTTGGCACTTAGGCCCTTAAATAACATGGCTCTTAGGCCCTTAAATTGCATAATCCTTAAACACTGAATTTTCCCACATAAATAATGCCTTTGACCTGCAAATACAACACCAATACATATGTTCTTTTACTAGTCTCCTTGAGACACTTTACTAGGTCATTCACCATTTGCTCTTTAGGTAGATTTAACAAGCATTATAAGCTTATTTCTCCTAAGGCATTAAACCACATTAAGATAGCATATTTACCTTTTTTCCTCCCAAATTTCTTTCTTGTTTCCTTACAAAACCGGTAAGGCATTTGGTTCCTTGCAACAACTAAACAATATACCAACATTGAAATGAGTATATAAGCTTTAAGCTTTATCTCATTGTAAACCCTAGTTACATATATTGTTTTAACACATCAAGGTAATTGTTTTACCTTTGAATGGAAAGAGAGCTTGAATGAGTATCAAGAGAGGACTCCTCCTAGCCCTTGGAAGATTTAAATGAAGCTAAAACAAGACAAGAGAAGACACCATTACAAGGTGCATTTTCGGTCAACACCAAAAATGAAGGAAATGGAGTTTCTTTGGTTTTTCCTTACCTTGAAGCAAAGGTGATCAACAAGGCATAAAATATTAGCTCAAGCTCCTTCCATGGAAGTTCTCCTTGGCACCGAAATGGTGGTTTTGATGATTTTGAAAAGATAGGAATGAAGAGCTTGCTCCAACTAAGAGAACGGTAGTCCCGGAATTAAATTCGGAGCATGGAGTCATAAGTTACAAGTGAAGAAGGGTGAAGAATGACATGGTTCTGTTGGAAACCGATGGAGAGGAGGAAGAAGGTAGCCACCGTGGGAAATGAAGAAAGGAATGAGAGAATGAGGAAATGAGTTTGCTTTGTTAGTTTTAGATATTTAAGAAAGTAATAGTGTTTTACTTTATCAATTTCTATCTTATCAATTTAACAAAGGGATGACTCATTCCCTTATGAGGAAACCGGCCCCAAATAGTAGCAAGGGGTATTTTAGACTTTATTAGTCAATTGTCTCACTTATAACAATATGTTACAAACTAGTTATAAAAATCACTATTCACCAAAAACAAGGCACATAGAAGTGAAATTTTTGATTTCCCATTGATATAGCCACCCAAATGTGATACTATATAGTACACATGTTAATTAAAGAGTAATGATGGACATTTAGCCATTAAAACTCATTTACAAGACAATTTTTCAAAAACGTGCTTTAAGACTCCTTAAGCACATTTTGCGTTTTTAACTTGTTTTCAAGCTTGGTTTTCTTTGGTAATTGATTTAATATGTTCATTAACATATAAATAGGCATAGGTATGACCATTAGGCCTTATACACATTTATCCCAAGCTTAGGCACATTTTAGCCCATATTGACCTTAAGGTATTTATTTGTGTTTTGTTTGGTTTCATTGTCTACCAAAGTTTCCTAAGGACTTAATTAGCCTTATAAAGTCATAATTAAACATTATCAAGTCTTGGTAGGCTCTTTGGGTCCTAACCAAGTTCACTCCAAGCTTAGAGCATGTTTTTGCTCAAACCGTGTCTTAGTGTTTATTGTGTTTTACCATGGTTTAAATGGTTCATTTATGTTTCTAAGGCACTTTTTAGCCTTTAAATACCATAGTTTAACATTTACACAACATACCAAGGTTTGGGGTATTTCAATACGACTGCAGCATACAACACGCTTCATAACCGTGTTATATTGATGAAAACAACCGTGTTATAAAACATTTTTTCCACTAGTGTTACACTTGTTCATTTCTTACCAAAACTCCTAACACTTATAATGTTTTCTCCTTAGGTTCCTAAGTGGTGTTTCATGCCTATAATAACCATTATGCCAAAGTATTTTCCTCTCCATTAAACATCATCTCCCAAGCATCTTTTCTTCCAAACCAACTTTCCTTATGTCATTCTTGAAATCCCTTTACAAGTTTATACTTTCTCCTTATTTACCAAAATTTGCATAAGTCTCAACACACTCCAAAATGACTTTCGTGTATTCCAAAACACTCTTTTGATTTCTACAATCTCTAAGATAATGCCTAAGTTCTTTTTGCACTCTAAAAACACCTTAATACACTTTCTTTCCCTAGTAATATACCTAGTCATTTCTAACACTTCCTAGTCCACCTAAACTCATTTAGACACTTAAAACTTCTTATATGTTACCTAATTTTTTGACATGGGTTCTACTAACATCTTGTTAAACCAAAACACATTGTTTTCACCATTAAACATCCAAGAACACTAAAATCCATCAAGAGCATTCTTATACACAAAACTTCACCAAACTTACACTACATCACAATATAGTGCATTATTTAAATTGCTTGGCACTTAGGCCCTTAAATAACATGGCTCTTAGGCCCTTAAATTGCATAAACCATAAACACTGAATTTCTCTACATTATATTTGCCTTTGACCTGCAAATACACCCAACAATACATATGCCTTTTAATAACCCTTGAGAGTATTTTTCTAAGTCATTTACCATTAGCTCCTTAAGTAGTTTTAATAAGCAATATAGGCTCATTTCTCCTAAGACATTAAACTACATTAGGTTAGCACATTTACCTCTTTTCCTCACAACTTCTTTCTTGTTTCTTTGACTAAATCGGCAAGGCTTTTAGTTGCTTGTCAACTTCTAATCAATATGCAAACAATGTAATGAGTATTCAAGCTTTATGCTTCATCTCATTGTAAACCCCAGATACATATATTGTCTTAGAACATTAAGATGATTGTTTTACCTTGGAAATGAAAGAGAGTTTGGATATGTAGCAAGAGAGGACTCCACCAAGCCCTTGGAAGATTCAAATGAAGCTAGAACAAGGCAAAAGAAAACACCATGAAGAGGTGATTTTCGGTGAACATAAAAACATGGAGGAAATGTTATTTTTCTTTGAGTTTCCTTACCTAGAAGCAAAGGAGAACAATAATATGTGAAAAGATGAGCTCAAGCTCCTCCCATGGAGATTCCTCTTGGCACCGAAATGGAGCTCTTGGGGTTTTGAAAGGATGAAGTTGAAGAGCTTGGCAAGACAAAGAGAATGGTGGTCTTGGTTTTTGATTTGGCAAAGGGAGCTAGGAGATATAAGAGATTGAAGATGAAGAATGGTGGTGGTGCTGTAGCTTTACCGTGAAATAGAGCAAGAAGGAAGGTAGAAGACGGTGGGAGTGTGAAAGAATGAGGAAAAATGAAGATAAGTTAAGTTTGTAAGATATTTATGCTTAAAGTAAATAGTGATTTGCTTTATTATTATTCCTTTACTTAATAAGCTAGCATAAGTGGTGACTCATTACCATAAAAACCGGCCCCCTTTATGTTACTAAGGGTATTTTAGTCTTTGTTGACCATTTTACTTACTTATATTGACTTATGTTATAAACTAGCTTATTTTAGTTACTATTCATAAAACAAGGTACATAATTGTGAAATTTTTTATTTCCCATTGATTTAGACTTCCTAATGTGATACTAAGTAGTACACATGTTAATTAAAGAGTAATGATGGACATTTAGCCATTCAAAACCAATTTATAAGACAATTTTTCAAAAATGTGCTTTAAGACTCTTTAAAGCACATTTTGTGTTTTAACTTGTTTTCAAGCTTGGTTTTCCTTGGTAATTGGTTTAATATGTTCATTAATATATAAATAAGGTCTTGGTAAGCTGATTAGGTCTTAACCAAGCTTATCCCAAGCTTAGAGCACATTTTAGCCCTTATTGACTTTAAGGTATTTATTTGTGTTTTCTATGGTTTAAATTGTTTACTAATGTTTCTAAGACTCTTTTTAGTCTTAACATACCATGTTTTAATGTTTAAACAACATACTAAGGTTTGGGGTATTTCAATAACCATTTAATTATCTTGTCTTAAGATGTTCAATTACTTTTCATCCTGAAACAACTATATTTTAATTAACTCAAACCCTTCCAACTCTTATACTTAGTATTCGCAAAGTATATTTGTTATACCCAAAATTTTGATCCCCTGGTTAGGGTCTATGATGTACTGGTGTTGTGAGAGGCATTTTAATCAAGCAGTGAGGGATTCCGGCTCGATCGGCGCGTTCCATGGCATGGGGAGCAGCTTCGTCACTTTCAGGGGCGTTTTGGTAATCTTTAAAGGCTCCTAAGACCTCCTATAAGCTTTCTCTCTCCTCCAAAGGATGCCCAAATCAGCTTGAAATGCTTTGATATTTTAACCCATGATAGAGGATGACATTCTAAGCATAATGGCGTTGGAATTTTGATTTTTCGAATTTCCAATAATTTTCTAGCAATTTCTGACTGAATCTGACGAGAAATTCAATTTAAAAATATTCCAACATTAAAAAAATTCGGTTCCACCTCAGAAAATTCGTAATATCCATCCTTGACATGTGGTTAAAATTTCACAGCAAAATTCATTTGGGAAGTCACTTAATTAAAATATCAAAAAATCTTACTTTTACTAGATTTTCTTTATCTTTAAGAAAGTCTATATAAGGGGATAGGTTTTTGGATAAAATCAGAACCTCATATGCTCAAGAACCCTAGAGAGTCAGAAAACACAGCCTCCTCTCTCTCCTCACGTTTTCCAACACCCGGCCACCCAAATCATACCGAAAATCCCCCGAAATCACCATCTAAACACGTTTTCCAATTCCCAAAGCACCAATAATCATCAAAACCCCACAAAAACACCTCCAAAACGTGAAGAACAGCAAGAACAACCAACAACCAGAAGCTTGGGTCGAAATCCTCCCGGGTCTGCCATCAACGGAGCACTCGACGAATCCCGGTGTGAAGAAACGTTGTGAATCCGAAGGTAAAACATGTAGAAACTCCACTTCCCTAATTCACCACGGTATTATCTGTCTTGCCTCAAAATTTGGGCTCAAACTAACCTTCGTACGCTTCTGTATTGCTGTTTATTCATGCTTCTGTCCAATAACTTGTTTACCAAGTTTCGTGCATAATTTGAATTCAAATTGAGAACTTTCGACCACTAACGTATTTTACATCTTTCAGGCTACGCACCCATAAAATTTGAGCCGAAAACACCTTCGGGAACAGCCTCAAAGCCGCCGTCCGAGGGCTGTCCGCACCCACGGACGTCGTGTCCGGGGTCCCGGACTCCCTGTCCGTAAGCTCGGACACCCACGGACGGCGGCGGGATTTTTAAAATTTAAAAATTAGGTTTTTTTTAAAAGTGTCCGGGCCCACGGACAGTCTGTCCGAGGCCCCGGACTTTACAATTTTCTGTTTTCTGTTTAATTCGACTTTTATTGTTATGTAGGTTAACTGGGGTCCGTGGTTTCGGACATTAGGTCCGTGGCTACGGACGGAAACAAAATTTGACCTAATTCTGCCTCCGAAACCCTAGTTTAGGTATTTTAATTTCCACTTTAATTTTTCTGTCAAAAAATGCTAAAAAACACAAAAAACAGAAGCGCGCACCTAGGTTAAAAAGCAACTTTGTAGAAAGCCGTAATTAAACCAAGTAGAGGAAAAACGACCTAGGAGGGGTAATGAAAGTAATTGAACCCTAATTAAGTCGAATATCGAGCCCCCGAACCCGAACTCTCCTTTCCTAATTTGATCTAGGTTAAAATTAGGTGGCGACTCATAATAGGTTCCAGTGAGCTAGCTTAGGTTTTAATAATTATTGTTATATGACATAGTTATTAATCTTAGGCTATAAGTGGACCTAAAACCCGGTTAGATCCTAATCAACTTTAATCAACATAGGATAGGGTTTAAAATCGAGGCTCACAGACTGGCGACTCTGCTGGGGATAAAACTCTTAATTTTAGCTTGTTTAATTTTAAGAAAGAGGGCTTAACTCGAAAATGTTTATTTATGGCTTTATCATATTGTTTGTTTACTTTCGTGCGCACTTTAATTTTTGCACCCTTGCATCATATGAGAGCGAGGGTCCACACAAACCAGTTTCACCCCGGGACCCATCTAGGGTCCCCTGTCAGGGACTCACACCTTTTAGGTGATGTGAATAAGCGGGGGAAAAGAGGAGGATGTCGTCTAACCACATCCCCTTAATACCTGGGCCTTAGCCCCAAGCGTTTTCCTGGCAGTGTCCTTACCTAGCCCATTGTTTGGTCAGTCAAAGACCCGACCGTAGACGCACACCTTTAGGTGATGTGACAAAAGTGGGGAAACCCAAAGAGAATAGCGTGCAAGCCCTATTCCTTTGTGGCGACCTGGGCCCAAGCCCCAAGCACCTCTCCGGATCGATCCATACCCAAATTGATTTAACCGTCAAGTGAGGACATGTTGAATTTGTGTGGGCCTTGTTTGCTTGTATGATCGGCCCATCACCTAGCCTAGAGATTGATAGGAACTTTTCCTACATCAACTCAGCCCAACCCGATATCGCGGCTTTATTGTTTGCGGCCCAAAGGCCCTGCTTGATTTGAATGTGTGAGTTATTTGTTCGGGCTTCGGCCCAAAAGTTTAGATTTAGGTGATTTATCTTTCAGCCCAATTTTAATTATCAATTTAGTTCTAGGCCCATGAAAAGCAAATCCACCTAAAGCAGTTCATGAAGATCCATCAGGCCTTTCCATTTCAAGGTTCATTCTAGTCTAAGAAGACTTTTCACTTGGGCTTTGACCCAAGATCCTAGAAACAAGTATCATCTTTTAGGCCCAATCAGAATTACTTGGCCCAAATTCCAATTCACGTCAAGAACATGGTTTAGAAATCATTTTGACCCATGTGCTTTACCTCTAGCCCAAACACATTCTGGCCCAAGCGCCCATTTCTCAAAATATTCTGGCCCAAGAGCCACATTCTTCAAACATTTCTAGGCGCCTCCCTTCCAACTCATTTCGGGCCTCAGTGCTTACCCACAATCTTCAAAACATTCCAGCTCATGTGCTTTTTTCTTGCAGCCCAAACAAGTTTTAACCTACATCTTCTTCACGGTCCAGAATTTTAGCTCAATCCACTTCTGTTTTCCAACAGATAAGCCCGAGTCCCAAGTATGGCAGAGGGAGGAAACCCAGTCAGCATGGAGGCCCAGTTTGTAGCCTTAGAGCAGAGGTACAGAGCCGCCTTTGATGCCATGGAGGCTAAGTATGTCACCATTATCGAAGAGCTGAAAAGCAAAATCAATTCCCTTGAGGTTGGTCATCAGGAAAACATTTCAGGAAAGATTGCTGACTCTGGGAACGAGCATGACCACATCGAAGTTAACTCCATTGGGGCCCACGGTGCGCAAGGATTCGTAGGGGAAGCCGCCCCAGATCACCAGCTAACTGCAGAACTCAAGAAGGCTCTGAAAAGGATCGAGCGCATGGAAAAGGCTAGCAAGCCGGCTGGTTTTGATTACTCCTCTATGGCATCGTACCCCGAGGTTGATCTCCCCTCAAAGTTGAAGTTGCCCACACTTGCTCTATACAAGGGTTCCTCAGACCCGCAGGTCCATCTGGCGATGTTCGATAGGGAGATGTCCATCCTTAGGTTGAATGACATGCAAAAGGCCAAGGTCTTTGCCCGTTACCTCGATGAAACACCTCAACGTTGGTATTTGACTCAGAGGATGAACACTAAAACCTATGAGGAGGTTTGTGAGGCTTTCTTGCACCATTTCGAGTATGCTAAGAATCTCGAAGTCACCAGGTCCGACCTTGCCAGCACTCGGCAGAGAGACAGTGAATCAATGTCCGACTTCATCAAACGGTGGAGGATGAAGGCCGCTGCTATGCCTACAAAAATGGATGAGCAAGAACAGATTCGAATGATTGTGGACAATATGCAGAGACAATACAACAACGAGCTGAGTTGCACATACTTCCCTAATTTCGACATGCTGATGGGACAGGTAAGAATCATGGAAGAAAAGATTCACAAAGGCGAGCTGAAGCTGGAACAACCCAAAGCCCAGGGTGTGAGTATCGAGACCTTTAAGTCAGGACCGGCCAAAGCAGCTCAAGTTTCACACCAAGTAAGCACCATACAAAAACCCAGTGCTGTAAAGCAGAACATCAAGGCCTCACCCCGATCCAAGAGGTTCTCTACACCGAGACAGTTTACTGACATCGGCCGGCCTCTCAGTCAAGCACTCGTGAAGCTACAGGAGCTAGACCTACTACAGCCTCTCACACCTAGCCCTGGGATCACCCAAGCCGGGGAACATCTCCATCAATTCTGCCAGTTTCATCAACTACCAGGACACAGTACTGACGACTGCAGAGCATTGAAGCACAAGATTGAGGACCTTATCGAGCAAGGACTCCAGTTTGTCGAGTAGGCTAGTGTTTAGTTGCATTTTGCTTTCTTAATTTTTCTTTTCTATTTTGTAAGGGGCTTATGATATTTCCATTTTAATGAGGCTTAGATGTTCGAATTTCAGTCTCTTGTCTTTTTGATTTGCAATCTCAAGAAAATGGAAAAAATGTTTGTTCATTTTGCACCTTCAACCAAATCATCTTTCAAAACTAATGTTCATCTTCTAGCAATTGAATAAAATGATTTGTCTTTTTGTTTCCAAAAGGATGAACGTGTCCAACCAAATGCCACAGCTCACCCCTAAGCATCCAAACAAACCACATACAAATTGTTGTCATAAACCCTGGACTAATACTGGGGGCAATCTGAGTTTAAAGACCAACCACGATTATTTCTTTTGTTTAATTGTGTGAACAAGTCTCAGAGTGAGAATTCATGAGAGTGACTTGAGCGGAAAAACCATGAGTGAACGAGCGTGTCATTTTTACACGACTCCGGTGAGACCACATTCAAAGGTAGGGTAAACGGCATAACTCCGATCGAAGGAGATAATTTGTAAATTTACTCTTAGACCTGTGAAAAGTAACAAAGGATGGATACACAACTATCAGGAATGATGAAGCACCTAGGTACAGCACCACATAGCCAAAAGCTTGTGAACCCTGACATTAAACCCTAGGAACCCCAGTTGAGCCTTTCGTATATCCCTTTTCGATATTATGAGCTCCACAAAATAACCCAGCCAATGATGAATATCCGACCCGGTGACCAAAGGAAGCGAGGAGCCCGACTTAGATAACATTCTCATCAGTCCAAGGAAGCAATGCCGCTATCAGCATGACAAAGTGATCCGCAAATGGTCCCAGAGTGACACAGGATCAAGAGAGCTCACATCAAAACAACTCTCGAAGCCCAAAACCGGGAAACACAAGAACCCCGAAGACGAAATCAAGAAAGGATAAAACAAAAAGGCAAACCCGGAGTGCCTCGGAGAAATCCAAATGATAAAGAGAAGAGAAATGGTGCAAAGGACAACTTCAAAGTCCAAGTCCAGAAGCTCAAAAACAACGTCAACACAAAGCAGCTAGACGACTTCAAGACAAGGAAGACGAATCTGAGAGAAGACGCAAAGCGCAGCTTTGGTCACCCCTTTAAGCTCCACATACCTCAAACATCCCTCCATGGTCCCGTTGTCTTTCATCACACCCCATGGCCACGTTATAAGCCTCAAAGACTTCCGACTTGGTAGTTGTGTAACCAATCATGTGAAAGTAACAGTTCGAATGCGTAAATTCATCAAATATCAAATTCAATGGTCTAGATGTTGTGACCGTAAGTGAGAAACAAGTGTAAACTCCAAACACGTCGAGTGTAGGTTAGGAAGCACCAAATCAGAACATAAGCCTTGACCCTGTGAGGACGAGACTCGTTCACACGTTAGATCAAAGAAAATACTAGGGGCAATCGATTGGAATGATCGATTGCCATGAACTCTAGCTTAGATTGTCTTAAGGGAAAAATACTGGGGGCAATTGTTGGTTCCAACAATTGCTATGACAACACCAATTGGAACCCAAAGTTCAAACATCACCACCATCATCCCACCACAGGCCCACATAAGCCCTTACCTCCATACCTCCACTACATAGGCCCACATAAGCCCTTACCTTCACATCATACACCATACCCCATCGGCGGCATGTTCATCTCGTAGGAGATAAATTACAAGTCTGAAGTCTATAGTTAGGAAATGATAATTTCACTTTCCTTTTTACTGTACAGAATTTTCTTCAAACACTGCCACGTTTGGCATCTCTTTCAACAATTTCTTGTCTTGAACAACTTTCCTTTAAACACTTCGGTTTCATAAACCTCACCATGGCCACATTTGGCACACTTTCTAGCAATGTCTTGCTTTGGACAATTTTTGATCCTTAACATTGCCATGTTTGGCACATTTTCCAACGATTTCTTGTTTTGGACAAGTTTCCTACATATACTTTGATTGTATTTTGACATGCACATCTTCATTGCCACGTTTGGCACATTCATAATCAACTTTCATCATTTGCATAAAGTTTACCTTGCATCATAGACCAGAGATACAGATTCTCACCCCGAAGATACAGATTCTTCAGAGATACAGATTCTCAGCCAAAGATACAGATTCTTCAGAGATACAGATTCTCAGCCGAAGATACAGATTCTTCAAAGATACAGATTCTCAGCCGAAGATACAGATTCTTCAGAGATACAAATTCTCATCCGAAGATACAGACTCTTCAGAGATACCGATTCTCAGCCGAAGATACAGGTTCTTCAGAGATACAGATTCTCAGCCGAAGATACAGATTCTTCAGAGATACAGATTCTCATCCATAGATACAGACTCTTCAGAGATACAGATTCTCACCCGTAGATTCAGATACAGATTCTCACCACGAAGATGCAGATTCTTTACAGATACAAATTCTCGCCTGAGTAAAAGAGCTCACCCTCAAGCTCGTCATAAGTCTTACCCACTTCCTTAGCACCTGCCACGTTTGGCACTCTCAGTCCTTAACCTTTTACACACACTTCGGAATAGGTTCCGGTCCCTAGGCGCACCTAGCTCATACAATTCATCATCACATTAAGCACATTTCACTCATTATAGGTAGTCAACGCCTTAGAATCGCTTGACATCATCTCATTTCCGCATTTTAGGTTGTCAACGCCTTAGAATCGCTTGACATTACTTCATTTCACTTTACTTATAGGTAGTCAACGCCTTAGAATAGCTTGACATCATCTCATTCATCATAGGTAGTCAACGCCTTAGAATAGTTTGACATCATATCATCATTGTAGGTAGTCAGCGCCTTAGAATAGCTCGACACAATTTATCAGTTTTCGATAACATACAGGGTCTTAGAAACATTTGAAATTTTGGGGTATCACTCAAGCATCAACTAGCCTTCTCACTTTCATTACAAAGTCTAGTTGACGGGGGGCAATCTGTTATACCCAAAATTTTGACCCCCTGGTTAGGGTCTATGAGGTACTGGTGTTGTGAGAGGCATTTTAATCAAGCAGTGAGGGATTCCGGCTCGATCGGCGCGTTCCATGGCATGGGGAGCAGCTTCGTCACTTTCAGGGGCGTTTTGGTAATCTTTAAAGGCTCCTAAGACCTCCTATAAGCTTTCTCTCTCCTCCAAAGGATGCCCAAATCAGCTTGAAATGCTTTGATATTTTAACCCATGATAGAGGATGACATTCTAAGCATAATGGCGTTGGAATTTTGATTTTTCGAATTTCCAATAATTTTCTAGCAATTTCTGACTGAATCTGACGAGAAATTCAATTTAAAAATATTCCAACATTAAAAAAATTCGGTTCCACCTCAGAAAATTCGTAATATCCATCCTTGACATGTGGTTAAAATTTCACAGCAAAATTCATTTGGGAAGTCACTTAATTAAAATATCAAAAAATCTTACTTTTACTAGATTTTCTTTATCTTTAAGAAAGTCTATATAAGGGGATAGGTTTTTGGATAAAATCAGAACCTCATATGCTCAAGAACCCTAGAGAGTCAGAAAACACAGCCTCCTCTCTCTCTCTCACGTTTTCCAACACCCGGCCACCCAAATCATACCGAAAATCCCCCGAAATCACCATCTAAACACGTTTTCCAATTCCCAAAGCACCAATAATCATCAAAACCCCCAAAAACACCTCCAAAACGTGAAGAACAGCAAGAACAACCAACAACCAGAAGCTTGGGTCGAAATCCTCTCGGGTCTGCCATCAACGGAGCACTCGACGAATCCCGGTGTGAAGAAACGTTGTGAATCCGAAGGTAAAACAGGTAGAAACTCCACTTCCCTAATTCACCACGGTATTATCTGTCTTGCCTCAAAATTTGGGCTCAAACTAACCTTCGTACGCTTCTGTATTGCTGTTTATTCATGCTTCTGTCCAATAACTTGTTTACCAAGTTTCGTGCATAATTCGAATTCAAATTGAGAACTTTCGACCACTAACGTATTTTACATCTTTCAGGCTACGCACCCATAAAATTTGAGCCGAAAACACCTTCGGGAACAGCCTCAAAGCCGCCGTCCGAGGGCTGTCCGCACCCACGGACGTCGTGTCCGGGGTCCCGGACTCCCTGTCCGTAAGCTCGGACACCCACGGACGGCGGCGGGATTTTTAAAATTTAAAAATTAGGTTTTTTTTTAAAAGTGTCCGGGCCCACGGACAGTCTGTCCGAGGCCCCGGACTTTACAATTTTCTGTTTTCTGTTTAATTCGACTTTTATTGTTATGTAGGTTAACTGGGGTCCGTGGTTTCGGACATTAGGTCCGTGGCTACGGACGGAAACAAAATTTGACCTAATTCTGCCTCCGAAACCCTAGTTTAGGTATTTTAATTTCCACTTTAATTTTTCTGTCAAAAAATGCTAAAAAACACAAAAAACAGAAGCGCGCACCTAGGTTAAAAAGCAACTTTGTAGAAAGCCGTAATTAAACCAAGTAGAGGAAAAACGACCTAGGAGGGGTAATGAAAGTAATTGAACCCTAATTAAGTCGAATATCGAGCCCCCGAACCCGAACTCTCCTTTCCTAATTTGATCTAGGTTAAAATTAGGTGGCGACTCATAATAGGTTCCAGTGTGCTAGCTTAGGTTTTAATAATTATTGTTATATGACATAGTTATTAATCTTAGGCTATAAGTGGACCTAAAACCCGGTTAGATCCTAATCAACTTTAATCAACATAGGATCGGGTTTAAAATCGAGGCTCACAATATTATTCGCTTAATTATTACCTATATAATAAGGTGTTTTAAGATAACCCTTTTTATGTATCCTTACTTACATTTTAATTTCTTAAATATTTAATTTTTACACACATCCTCTCTATAGATTAGGTATAATCCTTTTGTACTAAATTTTAATAAACTTATGTCTTAAATACATTCTATATTATTTAAAAAAACCAAAGGTTTCAAAGGAATAACTTAATAAATTAATTCCATTTACTATGTTTTAGGTTAAGTATTATGTCTTAACCTAAGGTGAAAATTTATCTAAGAATTAAATCCCCATTCATAAGTGAAATTGACAATTATTTAATAAGATAACCTACTCTGTAAAGTTCTCGTATTTTATATTCTAACAACATATTAGTGATTCTAGTGTCGTAAAGTAGATCAATATAATATCTTATGTAACTTAGTTCCACCCGATTAAGGTTCAAAAGTTTTAAATATTTACTTTCCATTTTGAAATACCCCAAACCCAAGTATGCTAAGTAAACATCAAATTATGATGTAGTAAGGCTAGAATATGCCTTAGAAAGATTGGTAGACAATTTAAACCAAGGAAAACACAAAAAGTGTCTTAAGGGCAATTAGGGCAAAAATGTGCTCTAAGCTTGGAGAGACTTGGGTGAGTACCCAAATATCATGACGAGACCTTAGTAATATTCTAATGGTCATTTTAAACCAATTACCAAAGAAAACCAAGCTTGAAAACAAGTTAAAACACAAAATGTGCTTTAAGAAGTCTTAAAGCACATTTTTGAGAAATTGTCTTAGAATTGAGTTTTGAGTGGCTAGATGTCCATCATTACTCTTTAATCAACATGTGTACTAATTAGTATCACATTAGGAAGTCTAAATCAATGGGAAATCAAAAATTTCACAAATTTGTGCAGTAATTTGTGAATAGTGCCAAATAGTACCTAGTTTAAGCCTTTGGTCAACATAAGTCAATAAATTGGTCAACAAAGACCAAAAGTCTCTTATTATTAAAGGGGGGAACGGTTTTTGAAGTGGTAACACACCACATGTGCTAGTAAGTAAGGAAAGAGGTGGGAAAGTGAGTAAATTCACTATTCACCTTTTATAAAGCAAAATATCTTACTTTAGCTACCTCTCTCCTCCCTTCTCTTCATTTCCCTCTTCCTCCATCGTATTATTCTGCTCTCTCCCAGTGGAAACCGTTCCAAGCTACAGCCATGGCACCCTCATCTTCAATTGCTCACCAAACACTCATTTTAGCTCCAAATCGAAAAGTAAGCATAGATTTCTCCTAGTTAGGCCAAGACCTATCTTTCTATCTTTTCAAATCCTTCAAAGATCCATTTTGGTGCCAAGAGGAA